>QFDX01001244.1:5694-39310 GCA_003315875.1 Lactifluus piperatus
ATAAGCTATTATGCAGAGCAAGGAGGGGCAATATTTTAAAGCAAACCATTAAGGTTAGATGTGATTAAAGTGAACGACCATTTTTAATAAAGGGAATGACTCTTAAGACAGATGATACAAGTTAAGCAGCATAAGCTATTATGCAGAGCAAGGAGGGGCAATATTTTAAAGCAAACCATTAAGGTTAGATGTGATTAAAGTGGACAACTGTAGCTAATCCTGTAAGTTATGTCAGAAAAATACAAGTTAAGTGGTGTAAGCTCATTATGTAGATTAAGGAGGAGCAAGATTTTATAAGCAAAACATTAAGCATTAAGGCTAAAAATATTTATCCTTAATATCACTTAGTTAGCCTTAATATGATCTTAAGCACAAATCCAGTGTTTGCTTGTAATAGCTTGTAACTAAGGCATGTCACAAGTGCACTTGTGAGTTACCCGGATTGTTACTCATGGGTCACACAGGGGTCACTACCTAAACTCGGATCCACAACCATGAGTCTGCAGGTCACAGCAGGTACTCACAGGTCAAATTGCAGGTCAAATCTATTTAGGAAGTATTTATGAGTTTACATTAAGCTACTGTACTATTACTATGTATCTACTTCCTTGCGCCGCTGCCGCTGCCGCCGTCCTCATGCTGGTGCTGCAGTCTTCATGCTGCTGTGCCCATTGTGCTCGCACTGCTGGTGGTGCCGTCTTCGCGCTGCTGCTGACGTGCCCGTTGACCTTGCGCCACTGGTGCTACCGCAGCTGTCGACCTCGCACTGCTGTTGATGTTGTGCCCGCACTGCTGGTGGTGCTGCAGCCATCGAGCGCTGCCCCTGCCGTGCCCGTTGTGCTCGCGCCGCTGGTGGTGCTGCAGCCGTCAAGCACTGCTCCTGCCATGCCCATTGTGCTGCCCCTGCCATGCCCATTGTGCCTGCGCTGGTGCTGGTGTTGTGCTCGCGCCACTGGTGACCTCGTGCTGCTGCTGCTGGCGTTGACCTCGCGCCACTGGTGCTGCCCCAGCCATTGTCCTCGCCCTCGTGGGGCTGCTGCCCTGCCCGTCGACCTCGCGCCACTGGTGGTGCAGCTGTCGAGTGCTGCCCCTGCCGTGCTCGCGCTGGTGCTGGCATTGTGCTGGCGCCGCTGCTGGCGTCCTTGCACTAGTGCTGCCGCAGCCCTGGCCCTCGCACCGCTCCCTTGGGGTCGCTTAAACCAAACAACCCCCTCACATCCCATTTGGATGGGGAGGAGGGGGTGTATAAGAAATCTGAAAATAAATGTTAGTATAACAGATGAAGAAAACGTATGTTGTGTGGGTGGTGGGAGGCGGAGGTGTCGATAGTCGCCGTACCTGTGAAAAGGAAGTCGTGACTTAGTAAAAAAAAAAAAAGTCAACCATGGGAATGAATGTTTGACCCTGTTTGGACGGCTCACGCAGTTGACTTTCACTTCCCTCTGGCCTCATCAGCTCCCCAGTACGTTTTCTTCAAGTATTTTACTAACTTTTTTTTTCAGGTTCTTCTTATACACCCCTCCTCCCCATCCAAATGGGATGTGAGGGGGTTGTTTGGGGTTAAGTGACCCCAAGGGAGCAGCACGAGGGCCAGGGCTGTGGCAAACACTAGCTCGAGGACGCCAGCACCAGCGGCACGAGCACAACGGGCATGCCAACAGCAGCGCGAAGACGGCACCACCAGCACAAGGTTGACGGCTGTGGCACTACCAGGCGGCGCGAGGTCAACGGGCAGGGCAGCAGCCCCACGAGGGCGAGGACGATGGGCACGGCAGTGGCAGTACCAGCTGCACGAGGTCAACTCCAGCAGCGGTGCAGGGTCAACGCCAGCAGCGGCGCAAGGTCGACAGGCAGGGCAGCCACAGCACGAGGGACTAGGACAACAATTGCGGCAGCACGGGTGGCGCGAGGTCAATGCCAGCTGCTGCGTGAGGTCAACAGGCAGGGCAGCAGCAGCACGAGGTCGAGGACGACAGCTGGGGCAACACCAGAGGCACGAGGTCAACACCAGCAGCGGCACGAGGTCAACGGGCAGGGCGGCAGCAGCACAAGGGACTAGGACAACGATTGCGGCAGCACCAGTGGCACAAGGTCAACGCCAGCAGCTGCGCGAGGTCAACAGGCAGGGCAGCAGCAGCACGAGGATGAGGATGAGGGCTGGGGCAGCGCCAGCTGTGCGAGGTCGATGGGCGGGGCAGCAGCACGAGGCATCTCCCACTCCATCAACAGCGTCACACTGCTCCATCAACTGCAAATGGCAAACTGTTTGGCCAACAAATTTCCACACCGCGTGTGTTTCCTTTCAATCACTGTACTAATTATTTTTTTCAGTTATTTTTTTACCTACATGATACACAACACACGAAGGAGGCCTGGGGTATGGTACCTGTGGTAAGCACATGAAATCCCCTAACCCGCTACCTCATTACTAACCTACCCACACACAACAGGAAATGTTACAATGATAATGACAGGGCCATGATGATGCCCACCACAGTGGCAGTGAGGTGATGACAGTGATGGGAGTGGTGACATGGAGCTGGGCATGTTGCCCATCGTTTTTATAACTAGCTTAATTTTTCTTAAGTGTCTTTAACTGTCTTAGTCTTCTTATACTGCTTAATAAAGACCAATTATACTTATGAATTGCTGGATTTAAGAACATTAAGTAGACTTAAGTCAACCTAAGGCTACTTAAGGGAGATTAATATTTTTTCAGTTTTCCTGATGGGCCCCCTGCCACCCTTGAGAGCCATTAAGTGTAAGTGACATTAAGACCCCAAGCTCCATAAAGCCCATTAAGATACAATAAGGACAAATCAGTGAAAAGGATTGCCTTGATTCAAGCAAAATTAAGCAAAATTTAAGCATGACTAGATCTCCTTAAAAGCTCCTTAAAATCACATTTAAGAGCATTTAAGAGCATTAAGAAATTTTCTGTTTTCCTGATGACTTAGCTGTAGATGACAAGACATGGTGGGTCATCGCTTCTTGCTTTCTTACCACCACCATCTCCAGTTTTTCCCATGATGGCCCCTAGGTTTTCAACCCCTCAGGAAGAACACAATGCCTGTCTATGGGCAAACCACCTCAGGGTGCAGAGCTGACCCACCTCTCCCCCTGAACGACAGCCAAACAAAATCACGTGATGGGACACTTTTGCCATTCACAGTTATTAGAATATTGTACACTTCATCCACTTTCGTCGTCAAATATACTTGACCGCACATTGGTACTGCTTTCTCAATGAGCTCCTCTAACAACTCTTCTACCAATAAATGCACAAAAGCATCCTGCAAGAACATTGTCCCTGAAGACGACCTTAATTCCCAGGGTGAAAAGTTCAAAAAGTGCAAGAGTTGTCGGGCCCATGACAGTGCACTTACTGCAGCACGTCGCAAAAGACAGCGTGATGAAAACATGGAACCAGCTCCTCAAAAAGCTCCATCTGTACAACAGCATCTCAGTGGCCCAGCGCAGACAGGAGGCAGGAATGGTCTCACTTCTGGAATTGAGGACGTGTCAACATTCAAGAGGGAGAATGAAACCTCCGACACAGAAGAGGAGAGATCAGAGAGTGTATGTATTGAACTCACTTGAGAAAGAGGATGCTAAAATGATCCACACAGATACCAGCGATATTCAAGGACAGTGGGGCACTATTAACTGCTGTTCGCAAGGAATTCAATGTCAAAGCGCATGTGGATTTCAAAGGAAGTTGTACCCAAGTGGCAGATCCTCTAGTCAGCGATAAGGACAGAGTCCGGATGACGATACATGACGTGTGGAAGGTTACAGGCTATAGATTTACGTGAGTAACAATTTGGCTACAAAAGCTACGATACCCACTTACCTTCTGACATTTAGAGTAAAGGACAACCCAAAGGTCCAAAAGGGCTATAAAACAAGGCTTTGGTGCAGCCAGGATGATCAGTGGAAAAAGAAGTCAAAGCCATCCCAGAATCTGGACGCAAAGCACCGTGACCACATTGGGATGAAACGATTCAATTGTCAAAGCGCCTTGCAGGTCTCATGTATCAGTGGAAAATCACCTGGCACACGAGTCATCACCATTCGCATCTGCCACCACGAGAAACACACCCCGTACTTTGATGTCAACATGCCATTTGGGGCACAATCTATCATCCACGAAGATCTAGAGTGGAGCACCCCAGGTTCAATCACGCCAAAGGTTCAGTCAGCATACCCGAACGTCACAAGTGCGCAGGTACATAAAGCATGAACACAGATGAGCGAGATCCTCTGGAGGAGGGATCATCTTCAGCTACCATCTGCGGAGATCCTGTTAAAGGAGTATGGTGACGATGTTGATGTTTTCGACATTGACATACCAGAAGGTGTGGAGCAATTATGCTGGGGCATGAAGATGATTGCTTTGAAGCTTAAAGGGAAGGTTGTTGAGATTGGGATAGACGCTACCTGTACGTATGAGTTCTGTGACACAATCAGGGGCTAACCTTTCTGAAAAGATGAGACAAACTCACGCAACCTCGAGCTATACAGCATGATGGGGGAGTATGACAATCAAGGCTTCCCTCTGTCGTATTGTCTGTTGTCTACTGCAACTTCGACTGAAATGGGAAAGCGGAAGAAGGCCTTGACTTCATGGGCAGAGTGTTTGCGGGACACGTATGGCATAATTCCAGTTTTCGTGCATACAGACAAAGATATGGCGGAGATCGGGATGCTGCGCAATGTCTGGTCAGCAAAGATACAACTGTGCTGGTGGCACTTACGGAAGGCCTTACGAGAGCGCTTGAAGAAGAACAAGCTCTCAACCACACCATATAATGCACAGCGTGCCCATTTGGAGTTCACATTCATTGATGTGACATTCCTCCCTCGTGTCAGGGCTGACAAGGACGAGTACGAGGGAGGTATTATTGACGATGCCACTGCCAGTCACAACCCCCCCCAACCGAGCCCAAATGCTATCTCCATTCACCTTCATATCCCACTGGCACTTCGACAAGGTGAAACCCAACCACCGCCATCAGGCCTGCTGCTGCCCTTGACGCCAGTTCCTCCTCCCAAACAACCACCTGTCTCAAAATTCAGCAGTGATACTAGCGGAAAGTTGACAATAAGGGTACCACCGAAGGTGCCCCAGCAGAGCAGAGAGGGTTGTGACAACCTAGAAAAACCTGTTAGCGTTACCCAAGCTACTACTAATGGACAGCAGTTCTGCCCAGAGGAACTCCGGGGTGCTATCGTTGACATGGTAGAAGCCCACCTTTGCGCACATCCACTGATACCTGGCTACTCGCATCCAAGCCCCAAAGGGATCCGGCATTGGGCTGTGAAACAGATGTATCAGTTCTGCGTCAAGTATGATCTTCAAGAAGTATGGGCTTACCTTTGGGAGAATTGGTATCGGCTTGGCCGTTGGGAATTATGGGCACGTTCATGCCACCCAGAGATACCCGTACTCAAGACTACAATGATTCTGGAAAGCCAGTAAGCATCGTCATAATATCTCTGGGGTGGAAACTGGGCTCACCTCATTCCAGCTGGCGTCGAATCAAGCAAGACTTTCTCCACCATTTTCACAAGCCGCGGCTGGACCTTTTGGTCTGGATTATCATCGTAAAACTCGCCCCGGAATACTACTGGAAGTTGGACCTGATGTTAACAGACAATGGCAGGTTTCGTTGGCTTGCTTCATGGCGGAAAGATTTTAAACGGGACTGGATAAAAGCGTCAAAAACACCAATAACAATGCCCTTAAATGTGAAATACAGACCAGACCCACGGAAGTGGGTGTGCACCTGCCCTCATTTCCACAAGAGCCGTTTCCTCATCTGCAAACATCTCGTCCAGTCAGTTCACCCAGTCTCTGCGCTCTTCTTCACCGAGGTCAAACGGAACCGAACAACCCCATTCTGGAAGCACAAACACCTAATACCACTCGATGACGAACTTGACACAAATGTTATCAGGTGCGAAACACCCCCTTCGATATTGGACGACCTGAGCTTGCATAAGCAAGAGAGGGAACACGATGAGGAAGCAGAGGAAGCAAATGAATCAGATGATGACTTTGTTGACACAGAGATTGGGATGTTTGACGGCAGGACAGTCCGCGAGAGGATGTCACAACATATCAACATGTTGAGGGACTTCGCAGACGGGCTTGAGTACCAACTGGACTTCAATGATCACCGAATGCTAGACAGTCTCGAGCGAGAAGGAGCTACCTTTATAAGGTTTGCACAAACCTGTCTTGACCGTGAGCGCTGCATGAATTCAACTCGAGGATCATCACCAACAACATGGGAGAAGGGAAGTGCGAGTGCGATGTTTTACCGCACCAGGCCACCACGATGCGATCACAATACCTGACAACCGTTTATCCCACGCATTGTTCCCAATCAACAATGGTACGGCCAGATTTGGCCTTGATGGTCTCCACAGCGCCAATTCTCTATTGTCAGTACAGTCACATGCCGTCATTTGTTTCGTTATCAAGTCTGCTCAACTTATTTTTTAGATAATCTGAGATGTATCGCAGTACTTAAGTAATAGATTAATGTAGACACTCTCATCTTATCATAGATCCGAAATTGAAGTCACGTGGTTTTATTTGGTTGTCGTTTTCAGGGGGAGAGGTAGGTGTGTTAGGGTGCAGTATTTGCCCTACAATGAGGAGTTGTTATCTTCCACACCATATGCCTCTTTTGTGACCCCCCAACTGCAATCCCCCCTTGGCACTGACACTGCCAAGGCCTTGCAACAGGGGAGCCTGTCAGCAAGATTGGCCTCCCTTTTTTTGGCTCCGGCCTCTTCACCATCTCCTCCTCATATCCCTATGCAGCTGGATGAGCTGGGCACCAATTCCCCCGAGTTTTTACCTACCCAGGTTTTCATGGGGACCCCCATTCCCAAGCCCATTCAAACCCCCACTATGGATACTTTGGCTGGGGGGGCAGGACCCCCCTCTCCTCACTACTTCCTGCCCAGGAAGAAGCTTCCGAAGAAGAGGGTGCTTATGGGGCACATGGAACTTTCTGTGTTTGACATCCTCAATATCTTCCAATGCCGCTGGTTCCTATCAAGGGACCACCTCAAGGCCCAGACCCTTTTGGCCCAGAAAGCTGAAGACAGAAAAATTTTTTGGGTTGAGTTTTCTCCCCATTTCCATGCTCACCTGGTCAAGTGCGCCGTTGCACTGGTGCCTTGCCCCGTTATGGTGGTGAAAAAGGTGATGTTTGTGTATATCTTAGAGCTTCTCAACAAGGAAGGCCCCCAAGCTTTCTTTGATCTCACCAAGGGCAACTGGCGGGCAACCGCTGCCCAGAAGGAGAGGAAGCGACTTGCAAGGAAGAGGAACTGCGCATCAAGGTGAGACCAGCACAAAGTGGCTGAAGAAGCCATGGAGCACTCCTCACAACCTGTGTGTATGTACTGTGGATGTAAGTTTGCAGCGCAGAAAGCGGTGAAGAGACACCGATGCCCTCTGGCCAAAGGAGCTAGCCGAGGAGCTGGGACCAGGAAGGAGGACGTGAGAACCGATCCACTCCCAAACCCAAACACGCCGGGCCCATCAAACCCCTCTGCTCCCCCTGACATCTCACCAGCTACATTTAAACCCAGCAAAAACATTCCTCTTTGGTCTCTTACCACCATCATCAATTTTTGATGATGTCTTCCCCTCCCTCACCCCTCCCCAGCTTTGCTGAACTGAGTCTCAGGAGCCTCCTTGAGAGGCCCCTGAGCAGGGTGACTGCAGAGCAGGTCGAGGAGTCGAGCGACGATGAGCCCACTGGCACTCACACTGCAACAAACCCTCTGCCCACAAGCTCAGGACCAGCTTCATACTCCCAGTCTCATGAATTTTCACCTTCACTGGTTTTCAATGACACCCTTTCGTCCACGCCCACTCCAACCCCCGCCAGCAACTGTCTGGCTGGGGGGGCGACACCTCCAACCCTTGACCCTAGTCAGGTCCCCATTGGATCTAAACCGGTCAAGGCACGGACTCTTCCTGGGAATGTGGAACTTTCCGTTTTCGACATTCTCAACATCTTCTGCTGGCACTGGTTCTTATCAGTCAACCATCTTAGGGCCCAGGCCCTCTCGGCCCAAAAGGCCGATGACAGAAACATTTTTTGGGTCGAGTTCACTCCCCAATACCATGCCCACCTGGTCAAGTCTGCTGTTGCACTTGTCCCTCACCCTGTTACAAAGGTGAAAAAGGTGCTGTTTGCGTATATATTAGAGCTTCTCAATGGCAAAGGCCCGAGGGCCTTTTTTGATCTCTCAAAGGGCACAAGGCTAGCAACCCAGGCCCAGAAGGACAAGAAGCAACTTTCATGGAGAAGGAATTGCACAGTGAGGCAGGAACACCGAAAGGCGGCTGATGAAGCCACCCAAGGCCGCCCACCAAGGCAATGCAAGTTGTGTGGACACAGGTTCGCATCGCACAAAGCTGGTAAGCGTCACCACTGCCACATCTCCACTGAGGTGAGTAGGAAGGAAGGGAAGGGGAAGGACAAGGTTAGTTCCATTGCCCCCCCCCAGCCGAACAAGCTGGCCCCCACTCAGCACCCAACTGCCCCCTCTAAACCGACCCGTGCCCCCAAACATACTGGGGCTGCCCCACCTGCCAGGGTTCCACCCACCCCCACACGTGTGCTTGACAGTGCTGATGGGATGGCCCATGCTGTCACACGTGGATGGAGGCAAGACCCCCTACCAGTGTCAGGTGAACCCTCAGTCCGACGCTCCTCTCGCCTTAACATGCGGGTGAAGCAGAAGACACGAGACATTGTTATGGACACAGTGCGCTAGACTACATGTACAGTACTGGTGTAGTCTTGACATGGCATGTAGTGCACTCCACTAAAGGCCATGAATATATTTTGAATTATGATTAAAAAAAAAAAAAAAAAACCCAGCAAAAAGCAGAAGAAGCCCATTGCTCCTACTGTACCTCTGCCCATAAGGCTGTGCTCATGCACCACCCCATGGACACATTTGACTCTGAGTTTGCATCTTCCACTCCTGCATTCGCAACAACATCCGTGGAGGGCCACTGTTTGGAGAGACTAAACACCTCAAAGAAAAGGAGGACACACAAGGGGATTATACAGTCAGTAGCTAAATAGTGTATAGTGTTGTTGGTACACTGTTTTGATGCGGCAAGGGGCATTCCCCCAGACCCGCTATATAAATTATTTCAAAAAAAAAAAAAAGAGACACAGTGGGTTACCCATACCCGCTAACAGTTGACCCATGGGCCATGGCTCATGAATCCCTTCCCTCGCATTGTTTCCATGATGAGTATGCTACTCCTCATGTATCCACCAGGCATCCACCACTATGTGGCAACCAGTACAGCTCACAATTACATCTACCTCATGAAAATGGCGAGGCGAGCGATGATGCCACCTCACTCTCCCTTCACAACTGCTGTTAACCATCTCAGTCGAACCTGTAGTGCAAGTCAGCTGAGTTCATACATTCCAAGTCTACCCCTCCTCCTCTACCATTGAATAGTTTGGATAGGACACAAGGATTGTGTAAAGTATGTACTTTCTCTGTCAAAAGCCACGGCTTTTTGGCCAAGGAGGGCCAGAACATTACTAACTGTGACTGTGGCTGAAAGATCGTGATTTGCGAGTGGGCCTCAAAACATCCAATTTGCACTGGCCCGCTCTCCTCTCTGATGGTCTCACCGATTTTTTATTTGGTACACCTAACTGACAACATTTTATTATTGCTTTCATCACTGTCTTTTTGCATTGTGTACACAGTCCCAGTTCCCATCACCATGTTCTACTCAACCTCATTGCAGCAGGGGATCTACATACATCAGCTAGTGCCTCTGACCCGGCTATCATTCCTGTGATTTTTTTTTTTTTTAATCATAATTCAAAATATATTCATGGCCTTTAGTGGAGCGCACTACATGCCACATCAAGGCTACACCAGTACTGTACATGTAGTCTAGCGCACTGTGTCCATAACAATGTCTCGAGTCTTCTGCTTCACCCATGTGTTAAGGCGAGAGGAGCGTTGGACTGAGGGCTCGCCTGACACTGGTAGGGGGTCTTGCCTCTGTCCACGTGTGATGACATGGGCCATCCCTTCAGCACTGTCGAATGCATGTGTGGGGGTGGGTGGAACCCCGGCAGGTGGGGCAGCCCCAGTATGTTTGGGGGTGCAGGTCAGTTTAGAGGGGGCAGTTGGGTGCTGAGTGGGGGCTGGCTTGCTCGGCTGGGGGGGGGCAATGGAGCTAACCTTGTCCTTCCCCTTCCCTTCCTTCCTACTCGCCTCAGTGGAGATGTGGCAGTGGTGACGCTTACCAGCTTTGTGCGATGCGAACCTGTGTCCACACAACTTGCATTGCCTTGGTGGGCGGCCTTGGGCAGCTTCATCAGCTGCCTTGCTGCACGATTCCTTCTCTGTGAAAGCCACTTCTTGTCCTTCTGGGCCTGGGTTGCTAGCCTTGTGCCCTTGGAGAGGTCAAAAAAGGCCCTTGGGCCTTTACCATTGAGAAGCTCTAAAATATACACAAACAGCACCTTTTTCACCTTTGTAACAGGGTGAGGGACAAGCACAACAGCGCACTTGACCAGGTGGGCGTGGTATTGGGGAGCGAACTCGACCCAAAAAATGTTTCCATCATCGGCCTTTTGGGCCAAGAGAGCCTGGGCCCTAAGATGGTCAACTGATAAGAACCAGCACTGGTGGAAGATGTTAAGAATGTCGAAAACGGAAAGTTCCGCATTCCCAGGAAGAGTCCGTGCCTTGACTGGTTTAGATCCGATGGGGACCTGACTAGGGTCAAGGGTTGGAGGTGTCGCCCCCCCAGCCAGGCGGTTGCTGGCAGGGGTTGGAGTGGGCAGGGACAAAAGGGTGTCGTTGAAAACCAGTGAAGGTGAAAATTTGTGAGACTGGGAGTATGAAGCCAGTCCAGTGCTTGTGGGCAGAGGGTTTGTTGCAGTGTGAGTGCCAGTGGGCTCATTGTCGCTTGACACCTCGCCCTGCTCTGCAGTCACCCTGCTCCGGGGCCTCACAAGGAGGCTCCTGAGGCTCAGTTCAGCAAAGCTGGGGAGGGGTGAGGGAGGGGAAGACATCATCAAAAATTGATGATGGTGGTAAGAGACCAAAAGAGGAATGATCATTCCTGTGATCATGCCACAGGATCCACATGCACATTTTTTTGCAGACCAAACTCTCAATGGATAGATAAAAGGGGAGTCACCACTTACATGGATCTCTTTTAGGTTCATAACCACATAGAAAATGGTGCGCTGTTGTGTCCAATTGAACACACACTTTTCTTCTCACAATGGCGGCCCCAGATCCAAACCAATGTGCACTTTCAGCTGATGGCAGCCTTCTCTATGCCTCTGACATCATTTTCTACAATGATCCTGATGATGCTCTTCCTCTCCCTCAGTCCTCAGCTGCTGCAGTGGCAGTTCACCCATTCTTTGCTGGCACATCATCACCTTTTTTTTTTTTTTTTGAAATAATTTATATAGCGGGTTGGGGGAATGCCCCTTGCCGCGTCAAAACAGCGTACCAACAACAATATACACTATTTAGCTACTGACTGTATAATCCCCTTGCAGGTCCTCCTTTTCTTTGAGGTGTTTAGTCTCACGGAACGGCGGCCATCCACGACTGTTGTTGCGAATGCTGGAGTGGAAGATGCAAACTCAGAGTTGAACGTGTCCACGGGGTGAGACGCAAGCGCCGCCTCGCAGGCAGAGGTAGGAGCGACAGGCTTCTTCCGCTTTTTGCTGGGTTTAAACATAGCGGGTGAGGTGTCAGGGGGAGCAGAGGGGTTTGAAGGGCCCGGCTCATTCGGGTTCAGGGGGGGGGCGGTTCTCACGTCCTCCATCCTGGTCCCAGTTCCTCGGCTAGCTCCTTTGGCCAGAGGGCATCGGTGTCTCTTCGCCACTTTCCGCGCCGCAAACTTACGTCCGCAGTATGTACACGTGGGTTGTGAGGCGCGCTCCACGGCTTCTTCAGCCACTTTGCGCCAGTCTCGCCTTGATGCGCGGTTCCTCTTCCTTGCAAGTCGCTTCCTCTCCTTCTGGGCAGCGGTTGCCCGCCGGTCACCCTTGGTGAGATTGAAGAAAGCCTCAGGGGCCTCTTCGTTGAGAAGCTCTAAGATAAACACAAACATCACCTTTTTCACAGCCTGAACGGGGCGAGGTACCAGTGCAACGGCGCACTTGACCAGGTGAGCGTGGAAATGGGGAGAAAACTCGACCCAAAAAATTTTCCCATCTTTGGCTTTCTGGGCCGAAAGGGCCTGGGCCCTGAGGTGGTCTCATGAGAGGAACCAGCAGCAACGGAAGATGTTGAGGATGTCAAACACGGAAAGTTCCGTGTGCTCAGTAAGTGCCCTCTTCTTTGGAAGCTTCTTCCCAGGCAGGAAGTAGCAAGAAGTGGGGGGTCCTGCCCCCCCGGCCAAAGTATCCATGGCAGGGGTTTGGGTGGGCTCGGGAATGGGAGTTCCCCTGAAAACCAGGGTCGGTAAAAACTCAGGGAAATTGGTGCCAGACTCATCCAGCTGCATGGAATCATGAGGTGGAGACACTGTAGGAGTGGGAGTCGAAGGGCTGTCCAAAAAGAACCCTCTCAAGGCGATCTCAGCTAGGCCTGGGGGCCCAGCCAAGGGTTGCGGCTGAGTAGGGGGAAAGGAAGCATATGGGGGGGAGGCGAGCAGCTCTGCATTGTAGGGCTCGTTGTCCAGAAAGGCAGAACGGGCTCTGATGTGGGCGAGGTGCTCTTCCTCAGCAGTGGAAAACCTAGGGGCCATCGTGGGAAAATCCGGAGATGGTGGTGGTAAGAAAGCAAGAAGCGTGCACATCATCACCTTCCAGGATGGCTGCAGGTTCTCGATGTTCTTTGCAAGTTGCCTGCCCATCAACTCATCTCATGGACCCAAATAATTCAGAGACAATCCTTGCATGCAAGAGAGCTGCTCCTATTTTGGTATCACCAGAATCACGTCAGATGAGGCCCAAGATCACTGAGAGTGGGGACTCTGATATCATTTCTGATGGGGATGACAAGACAAATGCAGCTGTGGAAGATAGCAAAGTCAGGCGCTCTGAAGGCACTTGTGGGGAAGATGACAATGACGATGACTTGCAAGAAGCATACCAGGCCACCAAGGCAATGGGGGATGCTGACCGCAAAGTATCTTTGTTTCTCACTTCGGTTTCTATTATGCTGACATTTATTGCTTCAGGCTCTTGAATACCACTCACAGAGTGACCGCACTGCAGATGTCCAGCTTATATTTGAGCAGGAACATGAGCACATCAATCCTGACACTGGCAAGATTGAAGACGGCCATTGGTGTAAACTCTGCAGGTGAGTGTTGCTTGACTTGTAATTGCAAAGTGATAATTTATTCCTTAGAGTGGCTGGAGACCATAAAAAGAGCTGTTTCTTTACAGGAAGTATGACAACACTCCATAATCACATTGCCAGGTGTGTGTTTGGTCAACCTCTGGCACCCATGTCATTTATGATTTTTTCTTTAAGGAAACTGGATCATGTCAAGATCTACATAGAACTATGTGAGAAGTGGAATGTTCCCACCAATCCTCAGGTCTTATCGAAGATGGAAAGCCTCAAGAGTGTTGACAGGTGTGTGCAAACTAGTACCTCTTTTTTACAATTTCCTTGATGAACACCCTCTAGGTTAAAGCAGGGGAGCCTTGATGGCATTGTTACCTGCCATCAGCAAGCACCAGCTTTCACGACAGATGGACTGATCAACCACATTATTGAGTTGATTGTACATGAAGATAAAGTACATTGCTAATATTGTCACCGCCGCTTAGTAAGCTAGGCCTGTATGCCGCTAGTCGTTACTCTTCTAGGACTTAGCCGCCTAGGAACGCTGTAATGTCAGTCAAAAGTCACTCGACTTGAAGAGTAGGGATCGTAGACCTGAGCTCCGACTCAAGGCCTCCCTATGAGAACGCAGACAGAGAAGAGGGGGAAAGGAAGTGGATTGATAGTTGAACACTAGGTGGTGGTAGGAGACTAGGACAGGAGATTCAACTTGCCGTCCTAGCGACGACAAGGACCACTATATATACTGCTAGGCACAAATCCCTCAATCCTAGGATTCCGATCCTAGGATTGCCATATAAGTACACTGAGTCACGATGAGTCATACAAGAAGCACAGAAGCACAGCCTCGACGCGCACGGACCATCGCGCACAGACATAGAAGCATACGCACAGACCAGGACATTAGGGGAGGCATAATGTAGCAGGGGCCGGTTCCCCGCTATCTTACGTTAGCAGTCAGTTCCCACGCCTCCTCTTGGCGCTGGGTCGTCGAACTCTAACGGCCGGTTTCACCACTCCCTCCTCAGAACGGTCGTCGTCCTCGACGACCTCTGCATACTTGCGCGGTTTCTTCGTCGAGCGCGTCGTCATCAAAGAAACGCGTGGTCCATTTGGCACGGGTGGACTTGGGTGCCAACCCTTCGAGTCCGGCCAAAAACTTGGCGCATCGCGACGCCTCCAGACGATGTTCGCAGAGAATTCGGTTTGAGTTGGCGGTTGCGCGGTCCTGCTGGAGCTGTCGGATCTTAATGTCCAGGGTACTGATCTCTTGGTCGAGGTCCCGGTAGCGGGCGATATCGGCTGGTACACCCCAATCTTCTGACTTTCTAGCCGCTTCCACCAGGTTGAGGTAAGCGGGGTGATTACCCGTGACAAGGGCACGGAACCAGGGCGGAAGGGGTTCCGCTGGTTCGTCGGATGACCATGTGGGGGAGGCGTAGACGGTGGTGATGTGGGGGGGCGTCCTTGGGCCCGTCGTGGGCGGTGTAACAGGCAACGTTGCCGTCATCGAGGCGTTTGATCCATTTGGCCGGCAGGTAGAAGCCGGCCCCAATGGGAATTTGTAATCTTGGGAATCTGTCGTTGGCGATGTATCCGGTGGGGGCGTCGTCATAAGTCTTCTGGTAGTCATCGACTTGAGCTCTGAGCTCACTGAGTTCTGTTTCTCTATCTCCGACTTCGGCTTTGTATCTTTCTTCACGTATCTTAATGGTGTCGAGGAGTCCATCGCAGATGGTCTTGAGTGTGTCGAGCTCGAGTTGGTCACCGTGGGCGCGGAGCGCACTTTCGACTGTGCTGGGACTGAGAGGTCGGCGTGGGGGGACGGGGATAGCGAGCGGCGACGAGGCACCGGAGGCATTGGGGGTCCCGACATACTCGGGGATGATAATAGTCGCGTTTTCCACGAAAGTCGTCGTTGTGGGCCTGGCAGTACCGGTCTCGGCAGAAGCTCCAGTGTTCGAGGGCATGCTGGTGAGTGGGATGGCAGAAAGCCTTGGGTCTGAATATGCGGAAGCGGTGGCCGGTGAGTGGTGGTTCGTAGAAGAGGGAGCGAAAGAATTCGACTGAGGACTCCAGAGTGGGAGGGGATGCCTTTTCCTTGTCGGATTGGGGTGGTATTTATGCTTTCTTTGGGCGCCTTTCTGTGGTATACTTTTAGCAAGTCTGGTGCGTGGACGTTTTCTACAGGCTCCCATGTGTTATCGCATTCGGGGTATCCCTTCCACTTGATCAGGTACTGTAGCTTCTTGCGGCGTCCGTGATATCGATGACTGCGGATGGCCTCGACCTCGTATTCAGTTTCTCCTTCGATAAGGTCTGGTGGGGGTCGCGAGAAGTTCGGGCCGTGGGCTGTCGTCTCCTCATAGGGTGATAAGAGCGACGCATGAAACACGTCATGGATCTGCCACGTCATGGGTAGCTCCAATCGATACGCCACCGGGGATATCTCCTTCGTTATCTTGAAGGGCCCGTACCGGATAGGGATTACCTTGGATTTTTGGTGTGGCATCTTCAGGTTCTTTCCTTCGAGCCACACGTACGATTCTTCTTTGAACTGCGCTTCCGGAGTTCCTGACTTCTCCGCGGTCCGTTTTAGGGCTTCTATCGCTTGCTCTCTTCTTTCCATCATGATCCTCGCACGTTCCTCGGCGGATTCGTTCGGAGTCCGCGGCGATGTCTCGGGGTTTAGCGTGATGTCATATCCTAGCAGGATTTGATTGGGCGATAGACCTGTAGTCGAGTTCTTCCGGTTATTGTGTACAGCCGAGGCAAGTGCCAGCCAGTAAGTCCAATCTTCGGGCGCCGCTGAAGTGACCAATCGTAGGTATTGCTCCACCCACTGATTCTTCCTTTCTGATAAGCCGTCTGTTTGAGGATGAAACGCCGTAGACAAATTCTGTCGGATTCCTAGTCGCGCTGCGAGAGCTTTTCCGAAGTGGGAGGTGAACCGTGTGTCTCTATCGCTGATGACCTTGTCTGGTAGTCCGAACCATCGGTAGATATGATCTAGATATAGTTGGGCGATTCCCAGGCCCGTAATTTTCGTGTTGCACGGTAGGAATATTGCCGCGCGTGAGCATCCCTGATCTACGATTGTTAGTATGGCGTTTTGTCCTTGGACCTCTGGTAATCCCGTGATTAAGTCCATTGCTACTCTTTGGAAAGGGCGCACTCCTTCTTCCGAGGAAATGCGGTATACTGGGGTTTTCCGCCTGTGGGTCCTGATCTTGTTTTGCTGACATATGGCGCATCCTTTTACGTAGTCTTCGATCCATTGTGCCATCTTTGGCCAGTAGTAGACTTCCCTTATTTGGCGGAGGGTTTCGTCACGTCCGGGGTGTCCTCCCGTTGGGAGGTCGTGGAAGTCGTTGAGGATCCTCCGTTTCGCTTCCTGGTCGTCGGGGACGATAACCTTGTGGTCCTCTGTCATATGGTCGGGGAATAGAGCCAGTGCAATCTTGAATTTCTCTTCTGGTATAACGGTGATCCCCTGATTGTCGTCCTTCCCTTGGTCCACACCCGGGGGTCGTGACAGGACGTCTGGTGGTATATTTGTCTTCCCTGGGATGTACAGGATGTCGAAGTCGTATTCTTGTAGGTCCGCGTGCCATCGTGCCGTGCGCCGATTCAGGTTCTTTGGAGATTTCCAGTATTGTAGGTTTGCGTGGTCAGTCATGATAGTGAAGGGTTTCTTTGTCCACCCCAGGTATGGTCGCCAGTGAGCTAGTGCTTTCATGATTGCCAGTAATTCTCTTTCATAGATGTCGTAGTTCCGTTCCGTTGGTGTGAAGGTTGCCGAATAATACGCGATAGGGTGCAGGGCGGGTTTTGTTTTCGAGGGTTTTTCGGTTACAGTGTCCGAGTTTCCTCCCTCTTGTGAGAGTACGGCGCCCACGCCGTAAGCTGAGGCATCCGTTTGCAGGTAGAATTTCCTTTCGAAGTTCGGTTGTTGTAGTACCGGAGAGGTGCACATTCGTCGTTTAAGCTCCTGGAATGCGGCTTGTTGTCTTGCGCCCCAACGCCATACTTCAGTTTTCTTTGTTAGATCCAGCAGTGGTCGTGCGATTTGTGAATACCCTTTGACGAAGTATCGGTAATATCCGGTAAATCCTAGGAAGGCGCGAACGTCCGTGGGGTTCTTGGGGATGGCATAATCTGCTACTCCTTTGAGTTTCTTTGGATCCATGCGTAGTCGGCCCTTTCCGACGATTACCCCGAGGTACTCGATTTCCTCTTGTTCGAACGCGCACTTTTCCGGTTTGACGTATAAATCATTCGCCGCTAATATGTCGAAGATTCGATGAACTAATCTTCGATGCCTTTCTTTATGTTGTTGTTCGGTTTCCATAATTTTTCGCCTTGTGTAGATTATGCCGTCGTCCATAAATATCGAAAACCATCCTTCCTGGACTTCTCTCCTAAATATGGTGTTCATCATCATCTGGAATGTTGCCGGGGAATTGGTGAGTCCGAAGAACATGACCGTTGGCTCGAAGAGTCCTTCTGGGGTTAGGAACGCTGCCTTCCACTCATCGCCGGGTTTGATCCGAATGTTGTTGTATCCCCATCGTATATCGAATTTGGTGAATAGTGTACATCCCGCCAGTCGATCGATGACAGCTGGGATTAAGGGGGATACATTGCGATTTCGTTTGGTCCATTTATTTAGCGGTCGATAGTCTTGTACTGGGCGGAGTTTCCCATCCTTCTTTTTGACAAAAAAGAAGTTTGCTGCGTAGGGGCTCCATGATGGGCGAATTGTTCTTCTTCTAAGGTGTTCCTCGACAAATTTTTGGGCTTCTTCGAGTTCCTCCTTGTTTAGCGGTAGTAGTCGGCCGGGTAGGGTAGTGGGTGCTCCAGGTAGTAATTCGATTGCGTGGTCCCAAACTGTGTGGCCGGGTAGCCTTTGGGATGCTTCTTCGCTGAATATTTTACTGTGCCGTTGATATTCTTCCGGTATATGGTTGTCCGATTTTAGTTTAGTTAGGCCGGTTGGTTTTTCGGGTGTGATCATGACCCTCCCAAGGAAGTACCGTTCTTCTTCCTTCTCGGGGGCGTCAAGGGTCATTCTTCCTGCGATGATTGGTGCCTTTACTTGTGCCGTGGTGGGGTAATTCGCCTTCTGGTGGTTTGCTGCTCTGAATATGACGGGGAGGTGGGATGAATCGATCCATCCTCGTTTCCAGTCTATCTTGGGTTGTACTGCTGCGAACCATGTATATCCGAGTATTGCTCGGTTTTCTCCCAGCTCCGTGAGGAAGAACCTCATCTTGGTTCGGTTTGTTCCTGTTTGGACATCCAGATCGGTGTAGTATTTGATTTGACCTGCTTTGTTTGGGGTTCCGTCGACATTGTGGATGTTTCTGGGGTATTGCAGTTGTTTGATGGGTAGCTGTAGCCACTTGGCGTAGTTCAGGCTCATGAAGTTTTCGGTCGCTCCTGAGTCCAGTAGGGCGACGTTTTCGGCTCTTTTCTTGATCGAGTGTGCATAGAATCGAACTGTCATTGACTTTCTTGCGGATATGTACACGTCGTTCTTGTTTATTTGTCTAATTAGTGCCGACCTAATTAGACTTGTAGAAAATCCTCTTCTACTCCCATTTCCTTAGCGAGTTCATACTTCTGGTCCATGGTGAGGGTGTTAAGCTGCTCTTTGATGGTAGAGATTGTGCTTCCTCCGGCATCGGTGCCGTAGTTGGACTGTACATCTGCTTCCGTCGAGTAGTCGGGAAGTTCTGAGACGCTTCTTGCACTTGTTCCAGGGTTAGAGTAACAGTCTCGGGCGAAGTGTCCTTGTTTTCCGCATTTGAAGCACGTGATATTCTTTCTTCCGTCCATCTGGGTAGCTCTGCCTTGGTATCCGCCCCTGCCTCTCCAGGCTCTTCCTCGCCCTACATCCATGGGTACGGGTGTGTTGTTCATTGATGATGGCGCGTTTGACGAGTTGTAAGGGCCTTGTGGCCTCCTCTGCTGTTGGTTGTTCTGGGTCCAAAAGGGCTGTCTTCCCCTTTGCGGCTGTTGGAACCCTCTGAATGCTCCGCCAGTGAATCCTCTCCCATTGGCTCTCCTTTGCTTGAGGATATGCTCCAGCAGTACTCTTGAGCGTGTACAGTTGATCGCTTTCTGTTTGACTTCTGCGTACGTGGTAATCATTGGTGGTTTGAGGACCTCCTCCAGGACTGACTGCGTGAGTCCTTTGGTGAACAGGTGTACGGTTTCCGCATTTCCTGCGGTGTACCCGGCTTGCCTGGCAAGTTCTTCGAATCTTGCGATGTATTCGTCGATGTCAGGGAATTTCATGCGGAGTCCTTCCAGGCTAGTTCTAGCTCGATCGGCCTTCTGCGTATCTTGGAACTGTTGACCAAACTCGAATAGGAACTGGTCCCATACGGCGGGTACGTTCTCGTGATCTTGGATGGCGTCCCAGAAGTCCCCCATATCTTTGGCCCAATTGGCCACCTCAGGCCCCTTGATCAGGGTAAGTGTGAGTGCTATCTTCTTCTTTGGTGAGTCGTATCCGGCGACGTCATTGTTGAGCCGGAAGTATCCCTTGACTTCCTCGATGAAGTCGTCCGCTCTGGTGCGATCCCCCGTGAATATCTGGGGTAGCTGCCCCATGGCCTTTACATCTACTGCCGCGGGGATAGGTACTTGCGGGGCATTTGGGTCGGGTCCTTGTCCTGGCGGTCCTCCGCCAGGCCCTTGCGGTCCTCCGGGGCCTCCACCGCCTGGGCCTCCACCGCCTGGTCCTCCACCGCCTGGTTGGCGACGGAGTGCGCGGTCCATCATCCTTCGGACCGTTTCTGGTGTTACAATATTAAGTGCTGGGACATTTGGCTGTTGTGACTGTGATGCGGGTAGAGAAGTGCCGGTTGTCGCGGCCTGCGTAGCCGTTTGAGTTACTGTAGTTGCCATCTCTTTCTCTCCTCTGTTGCTGGTGCTGGGGCTTAGTGCGATTGGGCTGTGTCGTATGGACAGGTTGATATGTTTCTGTCCTTCGTCGTCGCTGCTGTCTGAGCAGGTCTTGTCTTCTGTTTCACCGTCGTGGTCGTATTCGTGGACTTCTGGTGCTAGTTCTCCTAATTTCGGTGCTCCGTTGTTACTGTGGCGGACTCGATGCCACTGGCCGTTGTATAGACAAACTTGATATGCGGCTTTGGTCCAGAGACCGTCGTCGTTATCGTGGAAGAACCTTGCCTTGTAGTGCCGATGCTTTCCTTCTGCTATCTTCCACACTCTGGTGTTTGGTTTAAAGTTCAGGACCTCCTCTTGGGTCAACGTACGCTTCGAGCTACTCGGTGTAGCCACGTTTGAAGAAAGTTGAATCTAATGTCACCGCCGCTTAGTAAGCTAGGCCTGTATGCCGCTAGTCGTTACTCTTCTAGGACTTAGCCGCCTAGGAACGCTGTAATGTCAGTCAAAAGTCACTCGACTTGAAGAGTAGGGATCGTAGACCTGAGCTCCGACTCAAGGCCTCCCTATGAGAACGCAGACAGAGAAGAGGGGGAAAGGAAGTGGATTGATAGTTGAACACTAGGTGGTGGTAGGAGACTAGGACAGGAGATTCAACTTGCCGTCCTAGCGACGACAAGGACCACTATATATACTGCTAGGCACAAATCCCTCAATCCTAGGATTCCGATCCTAGGATTGCCATATAAGTACACTGAGTCACGATGAGTCATACAAGAAGCACAGAAGCACAGCCTCGACGCGCACGGACCATCGCGCACAGACATAGAAGCATACGCACAGACCAGGACATTAGGGGAGGCATAATGTAGCAGGGGCCGGTTCCCCGCTATCTTACGTTAGCAGTCAGTTCCCACGCCTCCTCTTGGCGCTGGGTCGTCGAACTCTAACGGCCGGTTTCAAATATGATATCACTGTATGTCACTCACAATCATTGTTGGAACTAGGCTTTTTAGCTGGTGGACAAGAACCCATTTTGGGAGCTCCTCCACTACCTCCGCCCATCACTCATAGAGAAGGACATTCCTCATTGCACCAGGATATGGAAAGAAATCCTCAAATGTGCTGCTACTGCTGAGGATCAAGTCCATGATCAATGAGCAGTCATTCCTAGTAAAGTCTCCTTCACATTTGACTCATGGACATCAGATGCCAGCAATCCCTACCTCTCAGTGACAGGGCATTATATATTTGCACCAGCAGACAAACCCCAAGAATGGGAGCTGAAAGCAGAGCAGCTTGCGTTCAAACATATCAAAGGTAGTCACTCAGGTGCAAATATTTCCAAAATTCTTGTCAATACT
This sequence comes from Lactifluus piperatus, assembly GCA_003315875.1. NCBI lineage: Eukaryota > Fungi > Basidiomycota > Agaricomycetes > Russulales > Russulaceae > Lactifluus > Lactifluus piperatus. Next base: position 27,327 of record QFDX01001244.1, read on the forward strand.
CTTGACTGTTACGACCTGTGTAAGAAGGTATGCTTCCTTCAGAATAACTAGATTTGATTTGGCACTGATCTGAGCTTCCCACAGATGGGTTGGATGATGGCAGACAATGCACCAAATAATGGTACAGCCATACACGGCGTTGCTGAGACTGTAAATATGGACTATGAGCATGATGAAGCATGGGATCCCACTCAACATTATGTCAGGTAAGCAAGTGTTGCAAGAATATCCTGGCCCTCTATTGATGATTGTGGATAGATGCATGGAGCACTCTATTGACCTCTCTGCTTGTCACTTTGTTCAAGAGGTCTCACCCTTGACAGCACAAAACCTTGTCACCAAAATCAAAGCAGCATTCCGAGATGCTGATCTTGACAGCAAGAATCTGGGCCTTGATGACCTCAACACACACTTGGCTGATTTCGATGACAAGGGTTTGGATGAGAGTGCTGATGATCACCATGGTGATGAATCTGAGGCCGACAGTCATGGTGTTGCCCTCAATGTAGCAGATTCAGTTGGCAAGGCCCTTGCTCTCATCAAACAGGTATGTCGCCTACACTGACAATCATATATGATCATACTAATTGTACCTAGATCCATGCCTCTCCGCAAGCACAGGCCTTTTTTAAGAAATCATGTGCACAAGTCAATATACCATATCTACACCTGCTACTATGGATCCATACTCACTGGGCATCGATGTTTGCTTTTGTTGATTGCATACTCAAACTCAAGCCTGTGAGAAATTGATCATCTCCTTGTCTTTCGTGTCCTCATTCCCATCACCTAGGCCATCAATCTGTTTGTACAACTTGCTGATGACAGTGAGGAAGTCCCAATCCTCAAAGATAAGGCTTACTCTGACTTCCAGCTTTACAAACAAGACTGGAGTAAGATAGCATTGATGCATGAGGTCTTGAAGGTATGTTGACCAGCCATCACTGATACATTTTCTCATGTGATCCTCTAGGAGCCTGCTTCAGCAAAACAGACTTTTTCAAGCTCTAAGGATCCCTCTATCTTCTGGACCATCCCTGTTCTTGAGTTCCTCCAAGAGTCATGGGAAAATATGGCTAAGCTCCCACAGTTTTCTGAGCTTGAAGGTGCTCTTCAGAAAGGCTTAACAAACCTCAACAAGTGGTACTGCAAGGTCAATGACATAGATGTGTACTTCATTTGCCTTGGTATTTGTCACAATAGTTTCCTTAACTCTGAGTCTCTCATATTGCACTCTTTAGTTCTGGACCCCAACTTCAAAACTGCTTATGCTGAATCAAAGTGGCAGCCAGATATCTTTGAGGCTGCAATGGAGCATCTTGGAGAAGTTGTAAGTGATTGCTTGTCATGGTACACCTTGGTGCTTACACACTTGATCACAGTTTGACTCTTACTATATCCCACCTAGTATACAACCCAGTACTTCAGCCAAGTCTAACTCTTCATCCAGTAGCCTGAGGTGACTGCAAAGCCTGCCAATAAGCAGGCAGTGACAACTACTTCATGCTGTCTAAACCAGCCTGTGAAGGGTGAACAATCATTCCTCTTTTGGTCTCTTAACATTCCTCTTTTGGTCTCTTACCACCATCATCAGATTTTGACGATGTCTTCCCCTTCCTCACCCCTCCCCAGCTTTGCTGAACTGAGTCTCAGGAGCCTCCTTGTGGGGCCCCAGAGCAGGGTGACTGCAGAGCAGGGTGAGGAGTTGAGTGACGATGAGCCCACTGGCACTCACACTGCAACAAACCCTCTGCCCACAAGCACAGGACCAGCTTCATACTCCCAGTCTCGCGAATTTTCACCCTCACCGGTTTTCAACGACACCCTTTTGTCCCCACCCACTCCAACCCCCACCAGCAACTACCTGGCTGGGGGGGCGACACCTCCAACCCTTGACCCTAGTCAGGTCCCCATCGGATCTAAACCGGTTAAGGCATGGACTCTTCCTGGGAATGTGGAACTTTCTGTTTTTGACATTCTCAACATCTTCTGCCGGCACTAGTTCTTATCAGTTGACCATCTTAGGGCCCAGGCCCTCTCAGCCCAAAAGGCCAATGATGGAAACCATTTTTGGGTTGAGTTTGCTCCCCAATACCACGCCCACCTGGTCAAGTGCACTGTTGCACTTGTCCCTCACCCTATTACAAAGGTGAAAAAGGTGCTGTTTGCATATATACTATATTAGAGCTTCTCAATGGTAAAGGCCCAAGGGCCTTTTTTGACCTCTCCAAGGGCACAAGGCTAGCAACCCAGGCCCAGAAAGACAAGAAGCAACTTTCATGGAGAAGGAATCGCGCAGCGAGGCAGGAATGCCGAAAAGCAGCTGACAAAGCTGCCCAAGGCTGCCCACCAAGGCAATGCAAGTTGTGTGGACACAGGTTCGCATCGCACAAAGCTGGTAAGCATCACCACTGCCACATCTCCACTGAGGCAAGTAGGAAGGAAGGAAAGGGGAAGGACAAGGTTAGCTCCATTGCCCCCCCCCAGCCAAGCAAGCCAGCCCCCACTCAGCACCCAACTGCCCCCTCTAAATCAACCCGCACCCCCAAACATACTGGGGCTGCCCCACCTGCTGGGGTTCCACCCACCCCCACACATGCGTTTGACAGTGCTGAAGGGATGGCCCATGTCATCACGCGTGGATGGAGGCAAGACCCCCTACCAGTGTTGGGTGAGCCCTTGGTCTGACGCTCCTCTTGCCTTAACACACAGGTTGAAACCAGCTGTCAGGACTGAGGAGTCACTGACGTAAGATAGTAGGGAACCGGCCCTGGTATGTTATTGCCTGCCCTAATGTCTTGGTCTGTGCGCAGTGGTCTGTGCGCGTTGAGGCTGTGCTTCTGTGCTTCTGTATGACTCATTGTGACTCAGTTGTACTTATATGGCAATCCTAGGATTGGAGTCCTAGGATTGAGGGATTTGTGCCTAGCAGTATATATAGTGGTCCTTGCTCGTCTCTAGGACGGCAAGTTGAATCTCCTGTCTTCTACCCAGTTCAACTATACCCCAATCCATAAACCCCCTTTCCCTCTCATCTCTGTTTGCGCTCTCAAGGGGAGGCTTTGAGTTGGTGCTCAGCCTATCGTTCCCCACTCCAGACCCCGAGTGAATAGCTGACATTACAGGTTCCTAGGCGGCTAAGTCCTAGAAGAGTAACGGCTAGTGGCATAAAGGCCTTGCTTACTAAGCGGCGGTGACATTAGATTCAACTTTCTTCAAACGTGGCTATGTCGAGTAGCTTAAAGCGTATCTTGACCCAAGAGGAGGTCCTGAACTTCAAACCAAACACCAGAGTGTGGAAGATAGCGGAAGGAAAGCATCGGCATTACAAGGCAAGGTTCTTCCACGATAACGACGACGGCCTTTGGACCAAAGGAGCGTACCAAGTCTGCCTATACAACGGCCAGTGGCATCGGGTTCACCACAGTAGCAACGGAGCACCAAGATTAGGAGAACTAGCACCAGAAGTACACGAGTACGACCACGACGGTGAAACAGAGGACAAAACCTGCTCAGACAGCAGCAACGACGAAGGGCAGAAGCATATCAACCTAACCATATGACACAGTCCAATCGTACTAAGCCCCAGTACTAGCACCAGAGGAGAAAAAGAAATGTCCGCCACAGTAACCCAGACGGCCACGCAGGCCGCGACAACTAGCACCTCAATACCTGCATCTCAGCCAAATGCACCAGCCCTTAACATTGTAACGCCAGAAACGGTCAGAAGAATGATGGACCGAGCGTTACGCCGCCAGCCTGGAGGAGGAGGCCCAGGCGGAGGAGGCCCAGGAGGACCTGGAGGCCCGCAAGGACCCGGTGGAGGACCACCAGGGCAAGGACCTGACCCAAACGTTCCACAAGTGCCCATAGCAGCAGCAGCAGATGTAAAAGCCATGGGACAGCTACCACAGATATTCTCGGGAGATTGAACAAAAGCAGACGACTTCATCGAAGAAGTCAAAGGATATTTCCGACTCAACAACAACGTAGCAGGATATGATTCACCCAAGAAGAAGATAGCACTCACGCTCACCCTGATTAAGGGACCCGAAGTGGCCAACTGGGCCAGAGATATGGGGGACTTCTGGGATGCCATCCAGGACCATGAAAACGTGCCAGCTGTATGGGACCAATTCCTATTCGAATTCAACCAACAGTTCCAGGACACACAAAAGGCCGATCAGGCCAGGACAAGCCTGGAGGGACTTCGCATGAAGTTCCCAGACATCAATAAATACATCACTGAATTCGAGGACCTTGCTCGCCAAGCAGGATATACTGCGGGAAACGCAGAAACCGTGCATCTGTTCACCAAGGGGCTCACGCAGTCAGTATTAGAAGAAGTCCTCAAACCACCAATGGTCACCACGTACGCAGAAGTCAAACAGAAGGCGATTAATTGTACGTGTTCAAGGATATTGCTAGAGCATATCCTTAAACAAAGAAAGTCCAATGGAAGGGGATTCAATGGAGGAGCATTCCGGGGATTCCAACCACAAAGAGGGAGACAACCCTTCTGGACCCAGAATAACCAACAGCAGAAGAGGCCACAAGGCCCTTACAACTCGTCCAATGCGCCACCATCTATGAATAACACACCCGTACCCATAGATGTGGGACGAGGAAGAGCCTGGAGAGGCAGAGGCAGAGGATACCAAAGCAGAGCTACCCAGATGGAGGGAAGAAAGAACCTCACTTGCTTCAAATGTGGAAAGCAAGGGCACTTCGCCCGGGACTGCTACTCCAACCCAGGGGCAAGTGCAAGAAGTGTCTCAGATCTCCCCAACTATTCAACAGAAGTGGATTTACAATCCAGCTATGGTACAGATGCCGGAGGAAGCACAATCTCCACTATCAAAGAGCAGCTTAACACGCTCACCATGGACCAGAAATACGAACTTGCCAAAGAAATGGGAGTGGAGGAGGATTTTCTCTAAGTCTAATTAGGTCGGCACTAATTAGACAAGTAAACAAGAACGACGTGTACATGTCTGCAAGAAAATCAATAACAGTCCGATTCTATGCACACTCGATCAAGAAAAGAGCCGAAAACGTCGCCCTGTTGGACTCTGGGGCAACGGAAAACTTCATGAGTCTAGCCTATGCTAAGTGGCTTCAGCTACCGATCAAACAACTGCAATACCCCAGGAACATTCACAACGTCGATGGGACCCCAAACAAGGCAGGACAGATCAAATATTACACAGATCTGGACGTTCAAACCGGCACAAACAGGACCAAAATGAGGTTCTTCCTTACCGAACTAGGGGAAAACCAAGCCATACTGGGCTACACATGGTTCGCAGCAGTACAACCGAAGATCGACTGGAAGTGGGGATGGATCGACTCAACCCACCTCCCAGTGATATTTAGGGCTACCAACTACCAGAAAGCAAACTACTCCAACACGGCACAAATAAAAGCACCAATCATCGCAGGAAGAATGGCCCTCGACACCCCCAAGGAAGAAGAACGATATTTCCTCGGGAGAGTCATGATCACGCCCGAAAAACCTGTAAAAACCACTAAACCAAAGTCAAACGAAAACATACCGGAAGAATATCAGAGGCACAGCAAAATATTTAGCGAAGAAGCGTCCCAGAGGCTACCTGGCCACACAGTGTGGGACCATGCGATTGAATTACTACCCAGAGCACCTACCACCCTACCCGGCCGACTACTACCGCTAAACAAGGAAGAACTCGAAGAAGCTCAAAAGTTTGTCGAGGAACATCTTAGAAGGAAGACAATTTGCCTGTCATGGAGTCCCTACGCTGCAAACTTCTTTTTCGTCAAAAAGAAAGATGGAAAACTTCGACCCATACAAGACTACCGGCCCCTCAATAAATGGACAAAGAGAAACCACAACGTATTCCCACTTATCCCCGCAGTCATTGACCGACTAACGGGGTGCACAATGTTTACAAAATTCGACATACGATGGGGCTACAACAACATCCGAATCAAACCTGGTGACGAGTGGAAAGCGGCCTTCTTGACTCCGGAGGGGCTCTTTGAACCCACAGTGATGTTCTTCGGCCTAACCAATTCCCCGGCGACCTTTCAGATGATGATGAACACAATATTCAGACGGGAAGTCCAAGAAGGATGGTTTTCAATATTCATGGACGACGGCATAATCTACACAAGGCAAAAACTCATGGAAACAGAGCAGCAGCACAGGGAAAGACACTGGAAACTGGTTCACCGTATTTTCGACATTCTGGCAGCAAATGATCTTTATGTCAAACCAGAAAAATGCGCATTTGAACAAGAAGAAATCGAATACCTAGGAGTTATTATCGGAAAAGGATGGTTACGCATGGACCCCAAGAAACTCAAGGGAGTACAAGACTATGCCATACCCAAGAACCCCACGGACGTTTGCGCCTTTTTAGGGTTCACCGGTTATTATCGTTACTTCGTCAAAGGATACTCCCAAATTGCACGCCCGCTACTGGACCTCACCAAAAAGACAGAGGTTTGGTGCTGGGGTGCAAGACAACAAGCAGCATTTGATGAGCTGAAAAAGCGCATGTGTACATCACCAGTATTGCGACAACCGGATTTCGAACGGAAATTCTACCTGCAGACGGACGCCTCAGCTTACGGCGTGGGCGCCGTACTCTCGCAGGAGGGAGGACCTTCCGATACTGACCCCACAGACACCAAACTAAAGAAACCCATGCTGCACCCAGTCGCCTACTACTCCGCTACCTTCACACCCACGGAACGGAACTACGATATCTATGAACGAGAATTGCTGGCAATTATGAAGGCCTTAACACATTGGAGACCATATCTAGGATGGACAAAGAAACCCTTCACCATCATGACAGATCATGCTAACCTACAGTACTGGAAATCGCCCAAAAACCTAAACTGACGCACGGCGCGATGGCACGCTGACCTTCAAGAATATGACTTTGAAATCCTTTATATCCCCGGAAAAACCAACATACCACCGGACGTCCTGTCACGGCCAGCCGGCGCCGACCAGGGGAAGGAAGACAATCAAGGAGTGATAGTTATACCTGAGGACAAATTCAAAATTGCACTGGCCTTATCCCTGAACCACACAACTAAGGATGGCAAAACCATGGTGCCCAATGTACGCGAAGTAAAGCAGGGAATTCTCAACCTCTATCACGACCACCCAACCGGGGGACACCTGGGACGTGACGAAACACTCCGCCGAGTCAAAGAGGTATATTACTGGCCTGACATGACGCAATGGATCAAGGACTACATTAAGGGGTGCGCAACGTGTCAGCAAAACAAAATTCAAACCCATAAGAAGAAAACCCCCATATATCGGATCCCCACCAACAAAGGCACACGACCATTCCAATGAGTAGCTATGGACCTGATCACAGGACTCCCTGAAATCCGAGGACAGAATGCCATACTAACTATCGTGGACCAAGGATGTTCACGTGCGGCCATATTCCTGCCATGCAACATGAAGATCACGGGGCTGGGAATCACTCAGCTATATCTGGACTATGTCTATCGATGGTTTGGACTACCAGATAAGGTCATCAGTGACAGGGACTCGCAGTTCACCTCCCACTTTGGGAAAGCCTTGGCTATGCGACTAGGAATTCAACAAAACTTATCCACGGCGTTTCACCCCCAAACAGACGGCTTATCAGAGCGAAAGAACCAATGGATAGAGCAGTATTTGCAACTGGTCACCTCAGCAGCACCAGAAGACTGGACCTACTGGCTAGCGCTCGCTTTGGCAGTACACAATAACCAAAGGAACTCCACCACGGGGCTATCGCCCAATCAAATTCTCTTGGGATATGATGTCACCTTGAATCCGGAACTAACTCGGAGGACACCGAATGAATCTGCCGAAGAAAGAACGAGAATCATGATGGAAAGAAGAGAACAAGCGATAGAAGCCCTTAACCAAACCGCGGGGAAGCTAGGAACCCCGGAAGCACAATTCAAAGAAGGGTCGCATGTGTGGCTGGAAGGAAAGAACCTAAAAATGCTGCACCAGAAAACCAAAGTGATCCCTATCCGGTACGGACCCTTCAAGATAACAAAAGAAGTGTCCCCTGTGGCGTATCAACTGGAACTTCCACTGACATGGCAGATTCATAACGTATTCCATGCTTCCCTCTTATCACCCTATGAGGAGACGACAGCTCATGGTCCGAACTTCACACGACCGCCACCGGACCTTATTGAAGGGGAAACTGAATATGAAGTTGAAGCTATCCACAGTCACTGATACCACGGACGCCACAAGAAGCTGCAATACCTGATCAAGTGGAAAGGATACCCCAAATGCAATAACACCTGGGAACCAGTAGAAAATATCCACGCCTTGGACCTTCTAAAAATATACCACAGAAAGACGCCCAAGGAAAGCATAAATAGGATCTCACCCCGAGCAAGGAAAAACATCCCCTCCCACTCTGGCGTCCTCAGTCGAATTCTTTCACTCCCTCTTCTATGAGCCACCCTTGACCGAACACCGCTTCACCGTCTTCAGGCCAAAAGCCTTCTGTCACCCTACACACCAGCACATCCTCGAGCATTGGAGCTTTTGCCGCGACCGCTACTATACACACCACGACAACGACTACGCATTCAAAAAAGATTACCACCATGGAAAGTCCTGTCGTGACCCGCAATGTCTCACATGCCTCATCGCCCGGCGCTATCCCCGTCCCGCCACCACACCTCCAGCTTCTCAGTCCACACACAGTCAACGCTGCCCTCCACGCCCACGATGATATCGACCGCGACACCCTCAAGAGTATCTGTGACGGGTTGGTCGAAACCCTCAAAAGACGAGAGAAAATGTACAGTAACATTGAATCACAGCTCACCAAAGACTGCTGAGACCTCAAGGACCAACTGGAAATGTATGAAGAAGTATATAAAGATGCCCCAAACGGATATATTGAGAACGACCAATATCCCAGCCTTCGCGTCCCGGTCGGGGATGGGTGGAGCCTGCCTGCCAAATGGATCAAAAAGCTGGACACAGGGGAAATCGCGTGTTTCACCATCCGAGATGGGCCTAAGAATCCGCCTCATGTTACCTCCATCTACGCTACACCATGACCCAGCGACGAAGAACCCTACCAACCCCTTCCCGGATGGTTCATTGACGTACTCATCGGAGCGAACCCTGCATTTCTCACCCTATTGGAGGGCGCACGGGACCTGGATGACTGGGGAATCGCAGCAGATATGGCGCGCTATAGAAAATTCACGGAGGAAGCTGACTCCATCGACGCAAAGATCCATCAGTTACAGACCGAACAAGCAAACCTACTCTCAGACAGATGCCTCTGCGGCCACCGGCTTGAGGCCACACGCTGTGCGACGATTCTTGCGCACTACGAAGGGCTGGCGCCATGACAAAGCTGTGTCAAATGGAATTCGCGGCTCCAAAGTAGCGACGAAGAAGAAGGGGAGATCCGCGGGCAACGTGCTCGACGAGGACGTCGATTCTGAGGAGGGAGTGGTGAAACCGGCTGTCAGGACTGAGGAGTCGCTGACGTAAGATAGTAGGGAACCGGCCCTGGTATGTTATTGCCTGCCCTAATGTCTTGGTCTGTGCGCAGTGGTCTGTGCGCGTTGAGGCTGTGCTTCTGTGCTTCTGTATGACTCATTGTGACTCAGTTGTACTTATATGGCAATCCTAGGATTGGAGTCCTAGGATTGAGGGATTTGTGCCTAGCAGTATATATAGTGGTCCTTGCTCGTCTCTAGGATGGCAAGTTGAATCTCCTGTCTTCTACCCAGTTCAACTATACCCCAATCCATAAACCCCCTTTCCCTCTCATCTCTGTTTGCGCTCTCAAGGGGAGGCTTTAAGTTGGTGCTCAGCCTATCGTTCCCCACTCCAGACCCCGAGTGAATAGCTAACATTACAGGTTCCTAGGCGGCTAAGTCCTAGAAGAGTAACGGCTAGTGGCATAAAGGCCTAGCTTACTAAGCGGCGGTGACACAGGTGAAGCAGAAGACGTGAGACATTGTTATGGACACAGTGTGCTAGACTACATGTACAGTACTGGTGTAGCCTTGACATGGCACGTAGTGCGCTCCACTAAAGGCCATGAATATATTTCGAATTATGATTTAAAAAAAAAAAAAAAAGGGTGAACAATTGGCTCTTGTGGTCCATACTACCCCAATGCCTTCTCCGTCTGATGATATCAGCCTTCAAGGTCTTCCTGCTTTTGCCCAGCTCTCATGGACACCAGATGTCCTTCCAGCACTTTATTGTGCACTGTACTGTTCACTGGAGCCGTTCCTCCAGTTTCAGAAGAGTGGAAGGCCCCAGAAAGTCATGCAAGATGTACTTGATGTTGTCTACCCTGGTCACACATGATTAGTTGAATGGGGTGATGCTGTTTGCCAGCCTGTGAGTACTTCAATGTGTTACTGAGACTTTAATGCTAATACATTTAGTGTTTGAAGGTCCGGTTCAGTTCGGTTTTTTGACCAAAAAAGGCTTAACCGGAACCGTAACCGGTCTAGGACCGACCCAGGGGATGGGTGGACCGATAACCGGACCGATAAAACCGGTTAATGTGCGAAAAACCACTAGATAAGACCAGTTAAAACTGGTTCACACATCCCTTCTTGGACTCTTACCACCATCATCGTTTTTTGATGGCCAACCGTTTCAACGCTCTTATCCCCCCATCCCCTCCCCCTGCCCACACTGATGAGGATGAGATCCCATTCCCAACCTTCTCTGTTGCTGGGTTCCTGGGAGACATGGATATTGATGCTCCCATTCCACCCATGGCCCGAACACCTCCGCCCTCACAGCCTGAGGTTGAGCCTGGTCTCCCAATTCCCCCGAGTTTTCCGGTTTTGTCGGTTTTTCAAGGGGACTCCCATCCAGTGACCACAACGTCGTCTTCGGTATACGAGGACAGCGATGGACGTCGACGCACGGTCACCTCCTTCCAAACCCTGCGTCCCATCGTGGAGGGGGACGCCCATACCCCAGGGCGCTGCACCCCTTTCCCCTTTGTCCCTAAAGGGGTTACGCCTGCGAAGAAGAAGGCCCTTACTGAGATAACGGATCTTTCTGTTTTTGATATACTCAACACCTTCCACCACCGCTGGTTCCTTTCCCAGGACCACCTCAGGGCCCAGGCCCTTTCGGCCCAGAAAGCCGAAGACAGAAAAATTACGTGGGTCGAGTTTACTCCCCAGTTCCACGCCCACCTGGTCAAGTGTGCTGTCGCACTGGTACCTCACCCCATTAATAAGGTGAAAAAGGTGATGTTCGTGTTTCTATTAGAGCTTCTCAACCAGGAAAGCCCTCGGGCCTTCTTTGATCTCACAAGGGGCCAGCGACTTGCATCGCAGGCCCTGAAGGAGAGGAAGCGACTTGTACGGAAGAGGAACCGCGCATCGAGGCGAGACCGCCGGAAAGCGGCCGAAGAGGCCACCCAAGGCCGAGCACACTGGCAATGCCTGACCTGCGGACGCAAGTTCACATCGCGCAAAGCTGAGAAGCGACACCGATGCCCTCTTTCCAGTGAGGCAAGCAAGAAGAGTGGAGACAGGAAGGGAAAGAGTAATGCCGATCTCCCCGAACCGGACACGCTGGCCTCCCAGCCTCCTATTGCACCCTCGAAACCCCCTCTCGTACCCCAGGCCACCGCTTTCCTGCAAGGACAGAAGAAGCGGGCCAGAGTGCCATCAAACGCCCGAGAAGCTGCCCTACAGGAGGGCCGCCACTCAGGGACACTGCCGTCTGGATCGCTCACTTCCGACAACCCCCAAGAGGATACAGCGAATCGCCGTTCAGCACGCCTCAACACCGCCAAGAAATGGAGAATTCGCAGGGGCCTGGTGGACACATTACGCGATAATACATAGAGTTAGGTACTGTCTTTGTATTTGACCTGGCAATGTGGTGATCCCATGAAACCCAGATACACAAATGGGACTTGTTGTAATTTAAAAAAAAAAAAAAAAAAAAAAAA
>QFDX01001253.1:0-13205 GCA_003315875.1 Lactifluus piperatus
AGCCGAGGACGCGGATGCAGACGCAGCCGAGGACGCGGATGCAGACGCAGCCGAGGATGCGGATGCAGACGCAGCCGAGGACGCGGATGCAGACGCAGCCGAGGACGCGGACGCAGACGTAGCCGAGGACGTGGACGCAGACAGCCAAGGATGCGGACACAGACGCAGCAGAGGACGCAGACGCAGACGCAGCCGAGGACCCGGACGCAGATGCAACGAGGGCGAGGGCACGAACACAGCAAGGACGAGGCATGAACACAGCGAGGATGAGGGCACTGACACAGAGAGGGCGAGGATGTGGATGCGGACGCAGCGAGGATGGCAGACATGGACTCATTGAGGACTATCACCATGATCACCTACATGTCTCCTGTATAATACTGTATTATAAATTAATGAAAGCTTGTTTACCCATTTGTAAAAACCTGAAGGATGGTGGGAATAAACCACCATGCGGGAGTGGGTATGCGTTGTGGCACTGCCAGCTTACCTAATGTACCTGTGGAGTGCTGTCGAGGACTGTCGGCAACAGTGGAATGCTGTCGTGAACTGTCGGCAACAGTGGAGTGCTGTCGCGAACTGTCGGCAACAGTGGAGTGCTGTCACGAACTGTCGGCAACAGTGGAGTGCTGTCAGGAACTGTCAGGAACTGTCAAGCGCTGTCAGCGCTGTGACGTCTGTCACGCTCTGTCAGCAAAAACGCGGTTTGCTGATGTACCATTGAGGCCAGATAGATCCCGCCCACGCCACTTCCTACGGTATAGCCGTAGACTGTCGATACCCGTATGGATAGGCTGTGTACAGCCCAGGTCTGGCCGACTGTTTCTTCCTGGATGTCCTTCAGCCTCCCATGGGTCGTTCCGCTCCAAGCCCTGGCATGACCAGTGTTCCTTCCCACCACAACAACGTTCCTGGTGGCCTCGCAATTGGTGGCGACAACGTTGACGAAGGCGCAGAGCAGGATGAAGATAATGAGCATACGGGCTCAAAACGCTGCCGCCGGGCATCTACTTCCGGTGCTGCATCGCGCGGTACTCGTAGCAATTCAGGTGCTACACACTCAACCTATCATACACCCATACAACTCATATCTATCCCTGTTTCGCAGTCTGCGGTGATATACATGGTCAATATGTGCGTACCTCGCCGGTACTCCACCCTCGCTTCCACTAACAGACATGATCGTAGTATGATCTCATGAAGGTGTTCGAAATCGGTGGCAAACCATCGAATACCCGCTACCTCTTTCCCGATCAAGGACTTTGGACAGGAACGGGGTTCCTCGAACTTTGTGCACAACAGCATGCGGCGCTGCTTCTACTTCTACAGTGGGCTCCTCGAGGTTGCCCTATGGCACACTCTCCTTGGTGCTGAGGGCATCAAGAACGCGATCTCGTCATCCCTTCTCTATCCTTGTTTTTATATTTATGATTTATAGCTGTCCACATCTCAAGTTTATAACCACTATGCTTGGTTCCATTTTACCCTCATCTAATATCCATGTACGTTGTCTGTCCCCTCCCCCTCCTGTGAGCTATGTTGAGATTGCCCCCATCTAGTTGTTCGACTTTACTGACCTGCACAGCTTTTCGCTCACATTCAGAAGCGGCTTCTACTGGCAGAACGATGGCGTGTCTCGTGGTACGCTTTCCTATCATCCCTCAACTTGTTTTGTCTTATGCCTAATAGATGAGCCCGTGCCCGGTTATCATCACCTCTGGGACATGCTCTTCAAGCGCTGTCCCAACCTGGAGCATCTCACCATCGACGGACACTCACCGCACGCCCCCGTTGACGCCGACTCGACGGACATGGGCTCGTCCGCGGTCGCTGGCCAAAGCTACGTTCCCTCCTGATCGGGGATGTCGTACTTGACTGGCACGTCGGACTGAACCCAGCCTCGGTCGTCCATTCCTCACATTCCTCAACGCGCATCGCAACCTCGAAGCTCTGCACCTTCAGAGCCACGCCCCGAGCATCGCCACGCCAGGTGTCACTGCGGATTTGCATGTTGATGCCCTCGCCAAGGTCAGCACGTTCAGTGGCTCACTTGGGCAGCTCAGGTCCTCCCCACCCGTGCATCGCTCAAGAACCTGCGCGTGCCGGATGCTCTCCTGCTTCGTGAGTAGTGCACGTCACGGGTTTGTAAACCCGCGCGGGTATCCAGGTATGGGTTAGCCGGGTACGGGTACGGGTCGCGTCGGAGATACCCGTTTGAAACCCGTACCCGTGTGACGGGTTGGGCGGGTTTCTTCCTCTAGCCAACTGCTGAGCTTGAAGTGCAAGTCACTCCCTTTTTCCTTTTTCTCCATTTCCTCATATGATTGCAACACAGCCAGATAGAACAAATCCGCATTGTTGACTGAGCAACCCGCCGTAGGCACGCTGACTGCCGTGAACTGGGACCTCTGGGCGTCCGACTACGTGCATTTGCGCCACCTCTCGCAGTCAAATGCTGCCCTACTTGATACGATCACTCGGCAGCCTTCTTGCTCTGCCTCAACCCGGTGACTCCAGGCGACTTCTTCACTACATCGCGCTTCCTGTGGCATGGCGTGCCCAACGGACTACGCGACCGATGGATAGACAAGCCTGTGCAACTCATTGTGTTCAACAGCACACGTGCAGGGCTTATGGGCGAGCACTCCGTTATGGACGGCACGCCAACGCTAGTGTTCATGGAGGCGATTAGCAGCGCCCTAGCGCACCCGGCTTTCGACCACGGTGACTCTTCGCCTTCCACCTCTACTTCTTCAGCGCCTGTGGAGCTGAAATGGACGCTTAATCGGGAGCTTGAACAGAGTATCACGCGTGCGGTGAAAGACGCTGCAAAGTTGATTGCCTCGCATGTCAAACAACGAGACGGTCCCAGGGATAGTCGATAACAGTGAAACAACATGATATCCCCATGCCTATGAGGAGGTGACGGCGCCTCTGCGCCTGTCCCCCACTACTGCGAGCACTTGCTCGCAGGGTGGACCAGGCACTGACAGCCACGCCTCCTCACAATAACAACGAATGGCACGCCACCTGCCCCCATGCCTACGAGCCTCTGCTTGTAGGGCAGATTGCGGGTGCAGATCGAACAACACAAAACGAAATGGTAACGAGACTCACGAGAGGGACTGGCCACCACCACCACGGCAAGGGGATGACGTTGTGGCAAACTCACTGGGCCAACCCGCGTGGGTTTCCATACCCGCGTGACCCAGCGGTACCCGTACCCAAGCTCGCCCGTACCCATACCCACAAGCACGGGTACGGGTTTCACGCGGGTGCGGGTACGGGTAGAGGTCGAGTGACCCATGGGTTACCCGTGATGTGCACTATTCATGAGGGCACCTCTCTCGCTGTCAGCACATCGCTTGCGATGCTATCCGCACTAGAGTCCCTCATTATTGCTTTCCGACTCGAGCAGGGGTAGCATCAATTTTTTATATGTACTTCAGTACATACCATACTATGTCCTAATCTCAACAAACTAATAACCACAGTATTTATACCAACCGTGACAGTCCATGGGAGTAATGAGGTACAACGCATCGAGGAGGCACAGATAGATCTCCTTGTCTGACATCTCTGTCATTGCCATCCGGACTAAATCACCATTCCGTCGAAGGTGATACTTCATAGCTGAAAATGCAAGTTCGATGGGGTTCAGATCGGGGGAGTAGGGAGGAAGAAATTCGCAGCGCATTCCCCTGTCAGGCATCAGAGTTATTATTATATATATAGGTGGAATACAGACCTTGACTCAATCATCTCAATGATCTCTGGAGATTTGTGGATCCGACAGTTATCCATCACAACAACAGAGTTGGGAGCAGGAAATGGCTCCATCCGATTGAGGAGACGGCTTATGAAGCGTTGAAAGGTTTCTGCACAGAACGAGCCTTCAACAACTTCACAGTGCACGATGCCATCATTGCAAGAGATAGTGGGAAGAACAGAGAAACTGGGAGGAGTCAGAAATGAAATGAATATGAATGAACATGTTCTCACCGTTGCCCACGCACAAAAAAGGCCTTGCGCTGTGCTGGCGTCCCACGAATAGACCACGCCCTCCCTCGATATGTTGTTCGACGATCAACCGAGCTCTCATCAACGAAAATAAGTTGTTCAGCTGTGTATTTACTGATTCTGTGGACATAGTTGAGCCGCTTTTCTGCTGAACGTTCAATCGCAGTACGTGACAGCTGTGCCACGACTACATGTTAGCTACAAATGTCATGAGAACACTAAAACAGAACCTTTTTCATTGTAAAACCACCGGCCGTCAAAGTGCGCCAAATTGTTGATGCTGAAACACGTATACCGCAATTTACTGCAAGGCGGTCCCGTAGTTCATCCAGATGTGAGTCAGGCGTCTCTCGAATTGCTTCAAATAAAAACTTTATAGTTGGCAAATCATCAGATCTTGGTTGAAAATGATGGTGTATAGATATAGTACATACCTCAACATCTTCATCACGAAGTAATCGTGGCCTTCCGAGCCTTTGTTGCTCCTTTTCTGCATGTGCTGGGATTGTGTCATTCTCCTCGAAGTACCGTAAAATGCGCTTGATTGTTGAAGGTGAGATACCAGTGTTTATTGCTATATCATCCTTCAAAAGGATAGCCGAGAGCCGAACGATGATCTGCTGGACTTCCGGAGATGTTTTTTGACCTTTTGCCATACAAAGGAGGATAAAGGGAGGTCCACGCGTTGTCGTTTCAGTTGCGGTGTGACCTGTGACTATGTGACTGGTTTCCCATGACTCCCGAATACCATGTAATAACAAGACCTCCGAAATGTAGTGCTATCAAGCTCGGTCTACTGCAAATTAAAAACACTCATTATTCTGGTTCTAATGCACTAATATTTATGCATTTTGGCCAAGAATTCGGCGAGCTATGCTCATTTCTTTTTGAGGCTAATTTTATTTCGGAAATTGCCATTGGGTCACGTTATATGAAAAAGACAATAACGCCATAATTTTTTTCGGACACTTGTCTATGCATGAGATGCTTGATGCGAAGAGAGAGACAAGGCGAGAGATTTTGGAAGGGAAAGCGATGTGTGCTGAGGCCTTGGCACCCATGCATGTGCATGGCACAGAATAACAACACATTCGATAACAATCAGAATCCCCAAGCCCCGGACATCTCAAACAGTGGCAAATACCATGGAGACCCCACAACAGTCACACCCCGTCCCTGATATAGTGGCTGCGGCTTCATATCATTCCCTCAACACAGTATCCTCCTCTCGCGGTATCGATCGTCAAAGCAGCGATGAAGACATTTGGCTAGTCTCTCTCAATTCCACATACAGTCGTAAACTGCGCGGAATTTTGTAGGTCCCTTCCTGTTTAAGAGGCATGTGAAGCATGTGAAGGCTCATTGTGACTAGTGTTACCAAGGCAACGTAATACCGCTCAAGAACAACAGTCTCGGTTCGATTCACGACACCTTTCTCGCCAACTCGTTGCGCCGTTGTGCTCTTTTATTACTGACTATAATTTTACAGTATGATTTTTCCCCGCTTGCTAGGTTTTGATATTTCATTTCGTGCTTCCATTTTCCCACCACGTAAGCATGATATTGCATAGTCATACAGAGTCTGATTGTGGGGCCCTTTCTGCAGAGTAGCGTCACGACCGGCATTGAAATTATGTACGTTGAAACTGCCAGTGTGATATTCAACACGCTTTGGCCATCACGCTCCCCATCAGGAAGTGCCGTCGTTGAGCATATAACAGCACTTGAACATCGCACATGGAGCGAGGACATTACCGTGCAGTGTCCATTTCAATCTCGGAAACCTGCGCCATCATGATGCCGTGTTGTTCAAGGCTGTTAATTTTCGACATGCCAGCTGGCCGTGTATGTAGCGTCCTACAGGGCGGTTCATGGACGGGATTCACGTCTGTCAAAGGTTCCGGCTGTGCATTTACGCTTTAGCCTCGCTGTGTGTCGCATGTACAGATACACATGTTGAAGGCACGGCATCGGCGTTTCCTGTTGTCCTCCCAGAGATTCACTCTCAGCCCGTGACTCTCTTCATCCTGAACAACACAAACCCTCGCCTCAAAGTTTGCGATTTACATTCCGGTTTCGACTACTAAAGCATGGCCTCTCCACAATGTGAGTCATTGTCCTTATCCTGACTTTTATGAGCCTCCATTCGACAAAAACTGCACCTTATTGTCCTTATAGACAATATCCGTCAAATTGACAACGACATTTCTTCCGTTGAGAGTGTCCTCTCGTCATTGTCTTCACCCGATCCTTTGCACCAAGCCTGTACTCAAGCCCTGGCCGTAGCGCGATGGCGACGCTATACGTTGTCAGGTCTGAAGGACGACCTGGATAAGTCCATCTTCCACTATACAGCTGCAATATTCTTTCCGCTTCCCCGGGATGGACGCTTCCTGAATGCTACTCAATTATTCTTTCACCTGACGGATGCCCTTGTTTATCGCGCGCGACAGTCCAAATGGCCCGAAGATGTCGAATGCTGCATTACGTACCTTCGTTACCTTCAAGGCTTGCCATCTGGGACTTATGGTGTTCCATACAGTCAAGTTTTATCCCGTCTTGTTGAGGCATTGGCAATTCGTGCGGAGTTAAACCGTGATAAGATTACAGTAATGCGGGATTTCGAGGAGATGGCGGTTCTCTGCAGAAAGCTCCTCGTTTATACCCAGAGAGACTGCCGAACCGACCCCGGTACACCCTTAGACCTCACCAAGGATCTACGAGGAAAACCTCTAGAGCGGGTCATTGAATCCCTGCGAGAGGCAAAAAGACGCCTCCCAAGCTTTCATGAAATTTCCATTCCGCTCGCTTGGTCCCTCCTTATTCGCTTCAAAGCAACGTTTTCGATCGATAATTACGAAGAGGCAACAACCCTTTTGGACAAAGTAATCACTTCCCATACCACCAGAGATTCTGTTACTTCATACAAGCCGCCGTCAGCTGCGACTTTGATACCCTCCGTCCTGTTCACTTGGATGTCCCGATATGCCAACCCAGATGTCTCAGAGGAGGCAATTCGCCGCCTCCGTGTCGTACTCAACACTATTTCTGATGACCATCCGCTTCGTCCTGGCCTTGCTACTGCGTTGGCAGGCTTCTATGGGAAGCGCGTTGATGACTTTGGTGAAACTAACGGTCTTAAAGACACGCACCCCGGTAATTCAGGCCTAATCGTACTTTCAAAGGAAAATCCAAGTCTCACTGAGTCAAGTGCTGTCACTCCTCCAACGACAACGGAAGGGGATCAACGTGTTGATACGCTTCCCGCCAGCGATTGTCATTCCGACCTAGGGGACATTGGAGAAGCGATCAAGTATTTCCGAACGGTACTTGCTGAATCACATCCAAGCGAAACCTTTTCACTTTTTCCTGCCATTGGCTTGGCCACCTCCCTCATCCGTGCATTTGAGCGTACTGCTAATATCGGGTACCTTGACGAAGCAATTACTGCTTTCCACTACATTCTCGAAATGATAAACCAGTCAGGTGCCAGTGGCGATATCGGGGTCATAGCGATTTGGCAGCTCGTGTCATGTTTATATACACGCATGCTGCTGCTCAATCGCACAGAGGACTTAGAGGAAATCATGGAGTTATGCTCCAAGGCTGTGAACCACAGTCGCTCGAGGATACCGGAACGATTCAAACTTTCATGTCAATGGGCAGCACTTTCCCGGCATTTCAATCACCCCTCCACTTTAATTGCATATAAGAATGCCATCACATTAATGCAAGACTCTCTGACATTCGCGCCAACTCTAGAAGTGCAACATTTTCGTCTTGTCGCGATGCGCGATAGTTACGAGAAGCTACCATTAGACTATGCATCCTATCAGATCCACGCGAAGAAAAACGAGCAAGCAACCGAGTCTCTGGAGGCTCTGAAACAAGCTATCGAGGCTCTGGAGCAAGGCAGGGCCTTACTGTGGTCAGAAATGCGTGGCTTCCGCACTTCGATCGATCGACTTGGTCAGGTAGACCCACGTTTAGCACAAGAGTTTGCCTCTATCAACCGGAAATTCGAGAGGTTGACGATGTCGGCCCTGCCCGGTGGTGGTGTAGAAGGAGCTGTTGGCAGCGAGGGGATGGACCCCTTCGGTCGTCTCGTGATACAGCAACAGACACTTCTTGGCCAGCGTGAGAAACTCATTTCACAGATCCAGGCCTTGCCGGGCTTTGAGACCTTCTTGAAAACACCTTCCTTCGACACTCTTAGTTCCGCTGCTTCACATGGGCCAGTCATCATCATCAACCATGACAAATGGCGATCAGACATCCTTATTCTCATCCGCGACTCCCCTCCCTCCCTAATCACCATGACTGACGACCTTTACGACCTCGCAATCGAATTGAAGGATCGCCTTGTGCTTGCCAAAAAGAATCACCGCCTCGAATCAAAACATTACAAGAATGCTTTGCGTTCTGTACTCGAGACTCTCTATGACCTCGTCGGCCAGCGAGTCATTGAAGAGCTCCAAAAACGGAACATTCCTGAACAATCAAGAGTTTGGTGGTGTCCCACATCCGCTCTCTGCTCCCTTCCCCTCCACGCCATGGGCCCTATTCCTTCAAACGATAATGTCAAGCGCTATTTCTCAGACTTGTACATCTCTTCATATACCCCTACCCTGTCCGCACTCATTGAATCACGCAAATCCACTGGCCCACTTTTCGAGAAGCCATCTATACTTCTTGTCGCGCAACCAGATCAATCTATATTACGCGCATTCGAAGAGATCTGGGCAATACAACGCCTCGATACAAAGGTGACCACTCTTATGTCAAAAAAGGCGACACCTTCCCGCGTGATGGACGAACTAAAAGATCACCGATTCTCTCATTTCACGTGTCACGGAATATTGGAACCAGAGAAACCATTCGATGCTTCATTCAAGCTCCATGAAGGCGAGCGACTTACCCTCCTCGATATTGTACGCTCTCAGCTTCCCACTGCTGATTTTGCATTTCTGTCCGCTTGCCACACGGCCGAGATGACTGATGGGAGTATTGCGGACGAGGTACTCCACCTCACAGCAGCAATGCAATATTGTGGATTCCGAAGTGTAGTTGGGACGATGTGGGCGATGGCTGATACAGATGGAAGGGACCTGGCCAAACACTTCTACAAGAGGATCTTCACAAGTGAGGAGCCGGGGGTGCCATATCATGAGAGGTCTGCGAAGGCACTCCGAGACACAGTGCAGAAACTGAGGAGAAGTAAATCTCTTCCTCTTGAACGATGGGTAAATTTTGTTCATTATGGTGCTTAACTCACAGTCAAAGTACAAGTATTTGTGAGTAATGATTTTGGTTTGGGGGCGATCTCAACACTTACTATTTGCTAGAACGATGCCTCGGACTTGAAGCTTGAAGCTTGAAGATTCGCATTGACGGAGGAATCATGTACTGTGCTAAGTCACCCACTGTAACTGAAGTATTAGACATGTGCTGGGTTAAGTGTCGCGGACAACCACGTGACTGTGCTGTTCCAAACTTCCAATCCAATACCAGTCGGCCTTGTGAATACTTGTGCCCCTCTATCTGCATTTTTTTTCTCTGGAAAGTCGTTTTTTCTGTTTTTCGTGCTATACCGATCGCGGCGGGATGCTGCATTACGTAAAGTCTTATGCCCGAAGTTATCTTAATGTGAGCATCATCATTATCTGCACCGATTCTTTCACACTGACGGAGCCTTGATCTGTGCGCTGCGGCACGGGACATCTCTGCTCTTTCTAATCAGATCCTATAATAGGAATGTAGTAAAAATTCCACCTTCCGCTGATAGCACAATGAACGTATATGTAGTTTGTGAGGAAGGGATTGGAAGGGGAGGGCGAAAACAGACGCGAGGTTAAATCATAAGTCGGTGCAGTTACCGAGCAGGAGGTGAGAGAACGCGTCAAAAATCAGTACTCAAAGCATATGTCTCTCCCTAAGAGCAGGCGGACGTCAGAGAGTGCATTCAGAAAAGGCGGATGATGCGGCGATGCAAGTCATGAAGGACGTCTTCAGCAATCATCAGCGGTGCTGGACGAAGAAGTGCAGCCAATGTGCCGGTCAAATTTCGGGCAGATGACGGGGTGCTAGAAGCAACGGAGAAAGACGTGTTCAGGAGGCACGTCTGACCATACTCTGACCATGCGCAAAGATGATGCTGACGACGCGACGCCTGGAGACGTGGAACAGCTATTCTGGAGGCGGAGGTCAAATCAGTAGTCGAGGTCTGAGTATAGATACAGAAAACGCTGATGACGCGGAGCTTCTGGATGTGCAAGAGCTACTACTCAACGTACTCAACACCTGCTCTCGGGTGAAGGTCAAAGTTCGTTGAATGTGACTTTAAATTGCAAATACGTACTTCCACGTGACCGTCACGTCACGTTTGGATACGGCGGCGGCGGCGGCTGCCGCTGAACAGAACCCCTTCATCATTTGGCCAAAGCGGAACGCCGAGTCTGAAAATCAGGTTGCCTCGATTCAGTTTGGCCCATACACTATCCAGACCTTGCGCACAAGGTAATAATGAGCGTCCAATTCGGTTTTCTCTTTGGCATTTGGGTGCTCAGTAGTCAAAAGGCCTTGGTGGTTCAGCCCACTCACCTGCGGTGACCTGCCTGGTGAATCCGTCATGGACGTGACACTGTTTGATCCATTTCCTCGCTGCACTACATCACATTGACTCAGCAGCTGTATTCCGTGGGCGGTATCATGCAACTGTACGTGGCATATTATACTAAACTTTCAACTTGCCCACTGAAGTCTTCAAGTCTCTAGCTATGACTATGACATTTCATCATGGCGTAATGGGAATACGATCACCAACATTCTTATTGCAGCTGCGTTGCTTTATCACCAAAATATATGGTAATGCTCTTCGAGTTGAGGTTTAACGGTGATTTGGTTTTCCCACAGCTGGCATGTACACTCTGATGCTTATGTGCCAACTTTGAACTCGTCTCAACGCACCTCCAGCATTGATGGGAATTGTTTCACTTTTTTTTTCGTGGTACTTCCTGTGAGTATTCCGAGTTGATCGTACGTCACTATAGCCGAGATCCGGCTCACATGCCCATAAACCTCCACTTTTGTCTGGATCGTCACCGTCTAACAATCTATCCCTCAGGGACGGCCATTCTGGGAAAGCGCTTCTCGTCTCGCTAACAATCGCACCTCAATGCGTGAAGCTGCACCCGCCAAAGAAGTGACATCATATCTCCGCCTGTGACCTGTCGCGTAGTTCCCGCTTCGAGGGCAGTATGGATGTGACAGTTATGAGGCTGCCAGTTGCATATAAGGCAAAGGTAAGGTCACTAGTGGACAACAGGGTACATGAAAGGGTGGTGGCACATGGGTGGGGCGGCTTACCCCTATGTCCAACACTCATTTATCTCAATGTCAGCTGCGGTTTCCTGGTATGTGCTCAAATACCTTTCTATTGTGCAAATATATGCTTCACGTTCACGTCGCCTTTATTCTCCGCATCCAAGTGAACCTTGTGTCTGGTCATCTGGTCATAATCATTTTCCCAGATATCACGTGAAAAGATCAATTTATGCTCTCTATACCTTCCATTATCTCTGCTTCACTTTCGAACATGGTAACACGGTGGCACCTCTATGATGCACTGTGTTCTACAAGCTGGAGGTTCGTTTGATACTACATGAATTGCATCACTTATCGTGACGAGATCTCGCTTATTGATACAAAGCGGAAGGCATACCCAATGAGTAGTATTACTTTGAACTTGAGGCGGGCTTGGGCGCCACTAGAATCACCACACCCGCTCGCTTCTAAAAGGATGCTCCCAATTCAGGGGCCACATGTTATCTTCATCACATGGGCCACCAGAATAGGTCAAATGCGAATCTTCACTAATCACTTTCTTTGCGACTCGGCTCACTATTTGTAGCTTGACAACCTAAGGTACTCACCCTGTGCACTGCACAGCCACTACGATCTCAAAGTAGGTAAATTGAGCAATCCTTGTATTCCCACTCCATCCGGATGTGGGCATGGGCGTGTGTGTCTCACGAGTGGAGCTGACCCACCCGAAACCGTGGTGAATTTGTCCAACTCATACAGTTTTACAAACGCGGTAGTAAAGCTGTTCAGCCTCCTCTGCTGTGATGATCAACCACATGTCAGCTGCCACGCTCGTCGAAGACGAGATGATGATCGACGGTGGGACGATACTAAATGGAGGAATGTAAAACGATAAGGTTATGTATCAGGTTGTTGTCAAGGAAAGGCACCAACTGTAACTTTTCTTAGGTATTAGGTCCAGAAGCACTACACTACGATGGGAACCCAGGGCTGCGAGCATTTCCCTGCCATAGCGGGCCATTGCTGAACGTCTAGAAGGGAAGTGGACACCCAGGGCAAAAGGCCCGTTAACTAATATCGACGTGTGCTAATGTCGCCGTGTGAACTGCCTGTCACCGAGCTGACTAATCCAGATTGAAGGCCGGGATTGGTAGCCGTTTGGGGCTGCTCTTCCCACAGTGAGTACCAGAGAGTCCTTTAAGAGATGAAGAGGCGTAGGTCTACTATTACGACCCATTTCTGGCTCCGACGAACCAGGAGCGCCGCGAGACGGTCAGCGATGTAATATTTTCATATACACGCAAATTCGTGGCTCTTCTCCCACCGTATCCCTTGCACCGGAGTATTAGGTAATCACCACCTCGAGCACTGAGCATGAGCGATATCTGCATGGACTCGAAGTTTATGGACAGCTATCCTTTACAAGCTAGCCTTGGCTTGGTGCACAGGTGCCGCACTCTCCCAGTTCTCTTTGGTGGTTGATGCCAGTGGTCGCAACATCCAACGTGAAATCCCTGCTCAACATCGCATTGCATGACAATTCCTTGGTCTTTGTTTAATTCGCGGCTCGTTAGGACAGGCTTTGAATGCAGGAGCCTAATTCCGGTTAATCCCATTGTTCCTGTGACCCAGAGGATATCTTGGTGCTGTGTCATCCTCCGCTTCGTCTCTACTATATTTGTTGCTCTATCGGAGAGACTAAGAGACTCGCACGCCCTCCTATCGGCTGGTTAGACCTGGTTCCTTAAACCACGAACTTGTTCGCCGTTCGATCTCTCCGCTGTAACATGTCAGTCTTGCCTCCAATTCCCCCCGACATCGCTCGTCTGTAAGTGTTGTTTGTCTGAGACCGTGACCATTCT
>QFDX01001255.1:0-23366 GCA_003315875.1 Lactifluus piperatus
TTCAAATGGCCGTGTCGGGCTGCTGTCTTCAATGGGGTACTGTCGTTGTTGTCACGGGAGTCGACAACGGCGCCATTCTTGAGTAACACCCGCACAATTTCCAGATGGCCATATTCTGAAGCGATATTCAGTGAGGTATAGCCTTCCTTGTCACGGGAGTCCACAGCGGCGCCATTCTCTAGTAACACCTGCACGATATTCAAATGGCCGTGTCGGGCTGCTGTCTTCAATGGGGTACTGTCGTTGTTGTCACGGGAGTCGACAGCGGCGCCATTCTTGAGTAACACCCGCACAATTTCCAGATGGCCATATTCTGAAGCGATATTCAGTGAGGTATAGCCTTCCTTGTCACGGGAGTCCACAGCGGCGCCATTCTCGAGTAACACCCGCACGATATTCAAATGGCCGTGTCGGGCTGCTGTCTTCAATGGGGTACTGCCGTTGTTGTCACGGGAGTCGACAGCGGCGCCATTCTCGAGTAATACCCGCACGATATCCAGATGGCCGAATCTCGAAGCGGTATCCAGTGAGGTCCAGCCTTTGTCGTCACAGGAGTCGACAGCGGCGCCATTCTCGAGTAACACCCGCACGATATCCAGATGGCCGAATGTCGAAGCGGTATCCAGTGAGGTCCGGCCTTTGTTGTCACAGGAGCCCACAGTGGCGCCATTCTCGAGTAACACCCGCACAATTTCCAGATAGCCATATTCTGAAGCGGTATTCAGTGAGGTATAACCTTTCTTGTCACGGGAGTCCACAGCGGCGCCATTCTCGAGTAACACCCGCACAATCTCCAGATGGCCATATCCCGAAGCGATATTCAGTGAGCTCCAGCCTCTGTCGCCACGAGAGTCCACATCTACCCCATACTGTAGCGGTACTCTCCCAACGTCCAGTTCTCTTCTCAGCGACTTCCCATCCATTGGTGTGTCACCGCTGCCATTCTGGGCATTGGCATTTGGGTTGGGATTCATCAAGAATTCCACAATGTCACGACGTCCCTTTCGTGACGCAACGTTCAACGGACTGTCGTGCCGGTGGTCTAGGGCATTCGCATCGGCACCATGCTCAAGTAACAGCAGGGCAGTATCGAAATATCCCTTGAGCAAGGCAGCATGTAATGCAGTGCCGTACATCCCCCCCATGGCACTAATGTCCAGCGGATAGGTCTTGATCAGGTGTTCCACAAGGCCGCGGAATCCACACAACGTCGCATAATACAACACAGATCCTTCAGGCTGCGTTGGCCGCTCGCTCGACATATGTTCTACCCATTCCCAAGGTCGATCGATGTCGTATATCCACACCCATATTGCTAAATGTGGCTTGTCAGGGTCAAACAGTTCTTCCACAAGTTCTGAAATATTTGACAGCACGTTCTCGAATTGAGCATGCTCGACCCAGTATTGAGCTGCATAGATCGACAGTGGGAAATTCTTCATCTTGTCTTTGTCCACTTGATCATCTAATCGAAGTAGAGTGCTCAGGCAGGCCTGTGCGAGACCCATATGAGCTGGTTGGAGATGAATGTGATATGGGGAGAGGTCTTCTCCTGCTGTCACGAGGTGACCGGATGTCAAGAATTCCTTGACGGACAAATGGGAAAACTGGACAATTGCTGACCCGTCGACGTTGACAATTGAGATGAGACTTGAGCATGCGAATAGAACTGCTTCTTGAGCATCCTCCAACCGCCAATCCGAATGATATTTTGCAGGCTTTCCAACATCGAAGCGAATCGCAAGGACCTCTGCGAGCTCTTCGACGCGAAGTGGACGAATTGCCACAGTAAGGCATTGCAGGAGTCGATGGGCATATTCTCGATTTCTTGGTATAATTTCTAGCAGAATACGCTTATATGTTTCATCCAAGGTCTTCGGTATTTCACGCAATGCGCCCCGGAGACCTGCCGGAAAGCAGAGACGCAGCGTTTCAAGCTGACAAGCGACCCAACGAAACCTGCATCTCTCGCATAAACAACATGTGAGCTAGTGTGATGCTGACCACTTACATTCCATCGGCCATCCGCACGAGTGTATCAATCACTAGATCCTTATCCTCCACTCTCCATCTCTCCATCCTCTCATCCGATGAGACAACATATTTGACGTAATTCATAATGGCCTCTTTCTGTCCATCCTGGTCGTGGAGAGACACAACATGGGAGGCCAGACGCCCAAGGATAGATATGATATCCGCTTCGGGACGACTCGTCATACATAGACGAAGAGTTGGGAGACGTAACGATACCAGTTCCTTTACAAGTTTGAGGACACGTTTGCGGTTTGACTCCACGCCTGACGTGTTTGAACATTCGTCGAGGCCATCCACGATGATATAAGTCATGGGCAATTCAGGTAAAGCCAGCATCTCCACTAAGCATTGTTTAAGTTCGTCATCACCAAGCTGGCGAGATCCGAAGTTGTGCCTTGAATATAAGTCGGAAAGAATATGGCTGCAACGATCGGATTGGGCGGTGAGCTGGCTAAGAAGTGAAGTGAGCAAGCCACGGATGTCCTGCTTTGAGCTATCTCTAAAATCGAAATAGTAATATGCCATTAGCGCTAACCCAGCGTCAGCAATGACTTGGGTTGTTTCAATGGCCGTGGAGCTGATCAACAAATAGAATGAGGTTGGTATGATATCAACCTAATTAGTGCCATACATACCACAAGACGCTCTTCCCCGAGCCCGCTACGTAATCGCGCGGCAGACAGCTATGAGTAGGTGTAGGAATGCAAGTCTGACGGCAACTCACGCTTGCCGTGGATCCACAATAGCGATCCCGTCGTCCTCCATTCTTCAAAAATTCCCTGGACAAACCACTTTGCAGTCCCCTCGAGACGGCGTTCTCGCTCAATGTTGTGATTTTTCGATGGATCTGGAGGGGAGAGCCAAGTTCGCAAGTCCTTCTGTAATTGTTCTCCTATAAGGCACGTTCAGCCTTGACAGTTGCCACTAGAGTAAGGAATAACTAACGGCTCATCTTCGTCATCTGATCGGTTGTATCTGACGTCGTGACTAGTATACGTGGCCTAGCTTGAGTAACCCCAAACTACAAGTCTAGAACACAATTTTACCTAGAACTTGTCTGATGTCTTGTGTAGATGTCTTGGCGTCTAACAGGAGTCCAGTTCAGGACCTCTAGCAAGAACACATGCAAGCATCATGATTGCGTACCGTCCATGACCGTCTTCATATTACTTTTTATGTCGTTAACATCTCGCAGACTCAGGGCTGCGGCCATGCGAGCTTCCTCGTAAGTGAGTTGCTCCAGCCTCTGTAGCGCAGCTTCGATCTTGCCCTCTCCAAATAGTTTCTTTACGAATTTCTCTGTAGAATGTCCAGAAATAGCATATTCAGGGAAGAGGATCGACTCACTGAAACGGCCCCCCTTTATCTCTTTCGTTGCTAGTGCCAGCACCGAGAGTACTTCCACCATGATCTGAACGATGATATCGGTCATCGCAGGTGTAAACGGGATCTCGGTATAAATATGGAGTCGTTTGAGGAAATTCCCGACACGCTCGAATAGCCCGAGAAGCACATCATAACTTGTACTGACACCACAAGCTGTCTGATTGACCCGAGTATAACGATCATCGATCATCCAATAGGAGATAAAGGAGATACGTACTAGGAGGAGAGTATCGACTCCGACAAAGATTGCTTGTGCAGGTGGAAATGGTACCTGAGGAAGCATAAAACTATAATGAGAGAAGAGGGAGGGATTTGCTAGGGCTCACGAGAACAAGGGCCTGGCTAAGGGGGCCAGAGAATGTGTGGAAGAACGAGACTACTGGACTGAGGCAATTGATCAATTTGCGATGTTCGTCTCGATAAGAGTTGAATGCCCTTGCTCTCTCTTGAAGTAGTTCAGAGATAGCATCGGCAGAATCACAACTCTGGAACTGAGCAGCGAAAGGATTTTTTGTGAGATCTATGCCGGTCTGGTTGGCATAGTCAGCTAAGGCTCTGCAGATGAGTTGAAAGTTAGAAGAGGAAGATGTTGGAGAGGACATGAGGGGAGATGGCGTTGGCGTTTTGCTCGTGGGCTGTAGTCGGGACCAGTCCGTGTATGGGGGATGGGACGGCGGGGATACGAATCGGACTCTAGTCTGCACAGTAGGGCTACTAGGGCGCTGTAGGGGCGCTGATTTAGCCTCTATCCCTACCGCTGGGTTTGAATATTTGAATACCAGTAGGTGTTTGAGCGGTCGATATTTCTACCATTTCCTGTTCACTTAAGCCCTCGGTATTCTCGGGATGAGCAGTTACTGTAACTATCGAAACAATGTATGAAATTCAAACTTTCAAAGAGAGCCAAATTGTTAAGGAATTTCAATTTTGAATGTCCACGATCGTACACATTAAGCGAGAAGATAAATCATAACAGTAAAGTAGAGCTGAGATTGAATTCGGCGCCAGGAACCGTGACTGACTGACTGATCATGAAACTGTTCAAAGGCACGTACTGTATACCTCAAACCGGCATGTCGCTGCCAAGTGCCAACTACACATCGGGACCCACATTTTTGAGACATATTTTCAAACACCTACTCAATGATAGTAAGGTCTATGGAGTCCAGCAAGTCCGTGCCTGACTGGATCATGATTATGGATGGTCCAGTACTTCTACCAGTAAAACCGACCAAAGTATACGGTCATATCGGTGTCAACCAAGCATGCTCAAGATCCTCTCCTTTTAGTATTACTCGTCATAAATGCCCGATCATCTTTAGGGACATCCACGCAGAGGCCCGGATATGTTGTATATTACCATATAGTACATGAACAGAATTCTATGCTCATGGTTCGAGTTATTTCAGCTATCCTATTTATCCTGAAGCTGAGATTGCCAATGGGAGTGACATTTTTCATTTTCCTAGGCCTGTCTACTCAACTGTGCTTCACCGCAGATACGAATGCCTGGGAGAACGATAAAACCTGGTTCCATGGGCCTCGCAACGCAGACAATTCGAAAATAGTTTGAGTGCCCACTTCGAGCTCGGCGCAGACATAAGTACCCAAAATACAAGCTGAGTCTGGCTTGGATGCTGTCGCATTGTAGCTTGCAAGGGGGAGAACTCTAGGGGTTATGCGTAGACAAAAAAGAATTGCCAACTAGCCGGTTTGAACGACTGACCTCGTCATGCAGTCCATATGAATAATCACATGACATACAAGTGACGCGCTCTACCACTGAGCTAAGCAGGCCTTGGCAATGGATAATTCCGGAAAGTATACGGACAGTCGCAAGGCTTGCCCGTTCGAACGCCCCCTTGCAAGGGCAATGCTCTCACTGGTTCTCGTGAGTTTGGTCTTTTTTGGCAAGGATCGATCGTGTAGTACATGTGACGCGTTTCACTCATCACAAAGGCTAGGCGCAAGCAAGTCATGGGTCATGGCATCCACGACAGGTAAAAGGCTCGTCAAACGTAAACATCCCATGCCGCACTTACATATCGAACAGCTCTTCCCTTTGACACAGGAAAGCTCGATCTCTTAATGGCGATGACAGGCTCTTGTCTGGCTTCGACTGCACCCGAAGCATTTCCCGGCTCGCCCATCGAATCACATCGAGCGTCTGACTACCGTCGAAGACGTGTTACGAGGGCAGTGCGCAAACTATACACTGCATCATCACAATATGCTGTATCCTTATCGATTGCCGCCATATCACACCGCCTTGATGTGGTGGTACAAAAACGTGCTGAAGGCGCAAGCAGAATAATAAATTGACACATTGATGCCACACGCTCTCCGGTGGCCGCCGTACACGTGTGCTTGGCTCTTGCTTTGTACTTCTTGGCTTTAGCGATCTGCAGTTTTTACGCCCCTCGTATGAAAATCCACCAATCCACCAATCCTATCTCACCCCCCTTTACTATACTTGCATCGTCCGCCACTGTGACTCGATGCGCGGCCATCTTCCTTAGTTAGTACTTGGACGTCATCATGAGCCTCCCTGCGGTCCCGAAACTGTGCCCAAAGGTAGCAAATAGACGCCCAAATGCGGGCGCTTTCCGGTAGTCGGACCGTGATAGTTACCGATACCAATTGACGAGTTCTTGCTCCCGATCTCCATTGTCGAGTCGGCGGTTTCCCATTCCCAAGCTAAGCCCTGCCTCATCTACCGCCTTCCCTTTGAAAATACGAAAGGGAAGGGGGAGAGAAAACCAGGGATACCGCGAAGCAAACTGAGGGGGGAACTCTCCATGCTTCTTGGCGCGGAGGACAGCCTGGCCTGGCCAGGCTTGGCAGGACATTCATCCGATTTCAACGACAGCCGTAATAATCCTACATACATGCACCCTTATCGCATAACTCCGGTTCCTTACTGGAGATGGATGGGTCAAGGGCCTGTCCCAAAAGTATATCAAACCCCACTCAGAACCCCTATTCGCATCCAGTTTTCCTCCCCCCCGGAGCCGTCCTCACACCCCCCATTGCTTTCTCTCCAGCATTCCCCACCTCGGAGTGACTCAAAGCACAGAAACATATCATCATCGTCAATCTCGTCATGTCGCTCTGTTCCCTTATTATTAGCGCCATCGCTGAAACGGCGGTGCTTTTGTCTGCACCACAACTATTAGAGAGCGTGCTTGCCCGTCTCTGTGAGCCTCCTCCTCCTCCCCCCTCACTGACACGGATCTCGTTCTAAGTGCACTCTTGTGTGTCACAGCACGCATGCTACCGTTGGGTGCGGGCATCTCATAGCCCAGGCTAACCCTATAACTCAGTTGGCCCCGTTGCACCCTGCTTGTTGTTGTTGAAGCAGCAAGTCGGGGTGCAAGAGGGTCGAGTTCCGGGGTTAAAGATGTCTGGGCGCTGTGGCGTACCCACGCGGCGCCTATAGGCGCACATGACGAACATCGAGGGCGGAGTTTTTTACGTAGGACCAACGCCGGCCATTTCCCTTCTCCCCCACAGGCCGCCGGCGGGCGACAGCAGCGAGTCGAGATTGTGCGCCCGCTTTATCACATGCCGAACAACAAAACATGTGCAATTGTATGCTATGGCTCGCCTATACACTTGACGCCAAGATCTGTAACATTTCCCAAACCCAGTTTATGCTATCATTACATGATTCATGTAGTTTTTTTCTGTCGGAATAGGAGAGGAAATAAAACAAAAAGCTTTGGCTGTTTTTTTTTAGTGTGTGTTTTCATTGGATTTCTAGTACATGTGAAACTAGGCGTGGTAGATGAAGCCTCCTTGCCTGCCTTTATGCGATCCAAACCCGACGAATGAGTTCCGTCAAACCTAGACAGAATCAGGTAAATAACTTGTATCAATAGGGAGTGGGGGAAGGAGGGTGTGCAGTGCGCAAGAAGAAGAAAAGGCAACGCACCGATATCGTTCGTATTGAATTGGTACACCCCCACACCAACGGCGAATGACGTCAAGCGTAACGTCCAAGTGAGCAACGGGCCAAGAACAGGGAACTTGCGCTTATGGACGTAATCCACCAAGATGGTATCAAACTGTTTTTATTTTTTGTTTTTTTTGCACACGTAGGGGGAATTGTGTTGTGTTAAAAAAAATAAAGTGAGAGAGAGAGGTAGAGACGATTGCGCACCCCGATATGTGAATGTACGATAAGACCAACGCCGAGGAGACCGTCGAGGAGGGGTGTGGGCGAGCCGGAGGTCACAAATGCGGCTGCGGTGAGAGGGACGAGTCCGGCGGAGAGCAAACGTTCAAAGGTCCAGTGGTGGGCCCCTTGGGACTTGGAAGGGGTCGGGAAAGTTGTCGGATCGTTCACCGTACCCTTGTAAATCGCTACACACGCACATGCATATGCAAATACAGATCAGTGATGTAAGTGGGGAAATATGAATGGAACGTACGACCGCCAGGGACGTAGGCAAAATTGGAGGTGGAACGACGTGCGGATGTTGCTGTGCCAGTGTCGTCGTCAATCTAGATTTATGGGGTGAACTTGGTTGTACGTACCGAGATGGAGAGGGACGAGAGGGCGTTTTACTGCTTGCAGAGATTGGCGCAAGAGGATACTAGAAGCCATTTTGGCAAAAAAGCGTTGGTTGTCGAAGTCGTTGCTGTCACTCGGGCGTCGGGCGGCGGGCGCACAAGCCAATCACGTGTGACCAATTGGAAATTAATTAAGTTGAAAACCTAAGTGTTGTAGTACTCGTCCCTATTGATACAGTACTGCATCGAGCTATCCTCGCGTCATCTTCCATCCATGCACTGTACACCGCACTTCTTCATCACCCGGGTCCTCCGGAAACATCGGCTAGTAGTTGGATCCCTTAGTGTACTGCGATACTGCAAAACATGGGAAAACGAACAGGGAACCGCTCCGTTACCACCTCCTCGCAAACCCATCCTGTAGTTCGGGCCATCTCAAAAAATGCCATGTCACGCTCAGCGAGGCGAGGTCGATGGTGGGTGTAAAACACGAGCACACACCCGCCATCATGGGACGTGATGGCGCGCTCACACGTCGTGAGGAGCGCACGATGCTTTACGCCGCGCGCTCGTCATTTAAATTTTCCCCACAATGGGAGATGCAGAGTGAGTGTGCGCACCTGGGAATGATTAAATATAAGGTCTGAGAGGATGATCAGGTCGAATCCACCACCACTTCCAACCCCGTCCCCAACCCCATCCCCCAGCAGCGCGAGCAGCGGCTCTACGGGCTGTCCCCACACATATCCCATCACGCTCACAGTGCCAGTGCCATTGCGCAGCGCTTCAGGCTCTACGTTCTGAGCGACATTGTACGCCATATTCTCGACGAGCGCTTGGTCCGGGTAATCCGTCAGCACCACCTAATAAAAAAAAATTCATTTACCACACCACCCTACTATTAACACCCGTCCGAAACTATATGCGCCCAAAAAAAAAAAGGAACACGACATAATGAGAGAAACGCACCTTTCGAGCACCACATTTCGCCGCGACTAGACTGGGCAGACCACCACCTGCGCCTAACTCGAGTACCGTGCGTCCCCGATAGAGCTCTGGTGTGCGTTGTAGAAAGCCGGCTAGCGCCCGCGCGGCGTTCCATCTATAAGCTATAGATTATCACTGTTATTCAGATACAGGAGGTGGTAAGACGCACAGGTAATGACCCCAAAGGGGATGACTGCCCACAAGTCGTACGGAGATCTTGCTCCACGGACGGTGGGCATCAACGCTACTATTCTCATACACCACTATTGTCGGTTCGGGAGATGGTGGACGAGGAGGTTCCTGTTTTGTTTACGATAAGAAAAAATCGGAGATTGGGAGGGGTTTACTATTTACTACTACTACTACTATCCGTACTATTATTAAAGTAAAGAATGTAGCCGGTTCAAAGATGAGTAGTTCGACTCACGGTAAAAATTGTGCCGAGTAAGAGGTCCCCGTCGTCATCGCCGTCTGGACTGGACAATGTCTCAGCAGTATTCGCCATTACAAACTCTCACAAAGTTCCACTGTCTGTTACTGAGCCTGCGATGCACTGATGGATGGTGGCAGATGTGATAAGTTAGGGCTCATCCTCTCCGGGCCGGTCCACAACCGCCGGAGAAGACTATATCTATATCTATATATGTTCATAAGGTGTCATGAATACGTGATGATACACGATGGCTCGTCTGAGGGAGAGAACACAAGAAACAACAAAGGACAAATCCAGAGATCCTGTAACAATTCGCGGAATATTCGATCGATATGACCGCGCTCCTCCTCTCTCCAGCTCCGCTATTCCTCCCTCTCAACAAGCAGCTCACAATCGGCTCTTCAATCCAAGCCCAGAAGGAACGGAAGTAGGACCGCCACGCAAATAACTGGGACGCTCGCCGCCGCTGCCTGCACGACCACCGTCGACTCGGAGGGCCTCGATGAGCTCGCGTCCACCATCAATCGTCCACCACTGCTCAACCTCTGCATAAGCGTCATAACCAAACTGAATCTTGCTCTTCGTGTGGTCCGCCCATTGGTTCGGGTTCCCATCCGGGATCGGCTGGCCATCGAGCTCCGCGGCCATCGCGGCGCGCATGGCCTCGTCCCGTGCGAGCTGTTCTGGTCCGTCGTGCAAGTGGAAGATCTCTTGGTTTAGACGAGAAGATGCTTGCGTAACTGTAGCGCGTGGTAGCCTACACACATACATACATATGTGTGTGGATGGATGGAGGGAGGGAGGAGGGGAAAGCGGGGATCAGCAAGGGTGTTTCTGTGTGTGTGTTGGTGGGGAAAAAAGGTTTTAACGCACCGAAGATTCTGGTATGCTTGGAGAAGTGCGGGGACTTGAGAGAAGGACGACACGTGCGAAAATAAGGCACCGAGTACGGCAGCGTCTTCCACGGCTATGGCGGCACCTTGCGCGCGATAAGGCTGTTATGAATGAAGGAGTTCCGAATGTTAACCAGCAAGGTAGGGAACGATAACACCGCAGAGAAAAAACAACAACGACAACTTACAAGCATGGGATGGCACGCGTCGCCCAAGAGCACCACACGGCCTTGTGGATGCACCCAAGTAGGCAGTGGTTTGCGGTCCATGAGACGCCACTTGAGCGTAGATTTCACAAATGTCAATAACTTTCGGATGCTGTTGTGTGAGAGGTGGGGACTTTTGGTCAATATTTCACCCGTCGACGCGCTAAAGGGAAGACAGGTGTTGTACTGCTCTTACGTACCGTGGCTCAAAGTCCGCAAACTCGGCACGCATCTTATCCCCGCTGCCCTCCTCCGTCCACGACTCGACGGATCCATCGTCCGGGTGAATCAGCACCAGATTGAATTCTTTCTTTGCGCGCTAAGAAAAAGGCACAGGGAGGGGAAGGGGGGAAGAAATTCCCATATTAATTTAACCCCGAAAAGGTATGAACTTCTTGGGTGTTTAAACTTACGACACAGTAGGCCATCAAATGACGCCCTGGCGCCATCCACGCCGTCATTTCTGGTACTTGTACGAATGGACGGAGCTCAGGATCCCGCATCATCAGATCGGTAGACACGACGGCGCGATACGCCGCGTCGCCCGTCGGGGTAGGTTTGTCGTCGAGTCCAGTGACCGTCTTTTGCAGTGTACTCTTGACTCCGTCCGCACCGATGATAAGATCTGCGTGGATGACCTCGCCAGATGCGAGCGTGACGCTGGGCCCGCCCTCAACTGCCGGATCTGGCTGTACGCTGCAAACAGTAGCGCCTAGACGGATGCGAACTTCGGGTGTGGTGCGGGCGAGACGCAAGAGCATCGTGTGGTAGTCAGCGCGATGGATGTGGTAGTATGGTGCCCCATAATCTTCCACCATACGCCTACCCCAACCCGTATACCCGACGCGCTCCCCAGTATCGTACCGCCTAAAGACGATAGCTTGCGGTTCGACCGCACTCGCTCTCAGGGCGGACCCGAGTCCCCAACGGACTAGGAGCCGCGTCGCGTTTGGAGAGACTTGGATTCCGGCGCCCACTTCGCCCAGGGCGGGTGCCGACTCGAGCAGCGTAACGCGGTGACCGGCGTGGCCGAGTGTATAGGTCGCTGCGAGTCCGCCGAGACCTGCGCCAACAACTATGATGTTGAGGGCGAGCTGAGCGCGGCGGCCGTCGTAGAGCGGTGGGACCTTCTCTAGGGGGATGTCTGTGGGAAGGTTTGTGGGGAGCTGTAGATTATGGTGCTGCATTGTATGTGTGGGAGTATGGAAGGAAGGGAAGACGTGGGTAAGGTTGTATGATGATAGGCCTGCTTTTTGAAGTGCGGAGGATGCGCCTTTCACTCAGTCGCTCGGATCTAATCTGGTTAAGTTTAGCGCCCATGTCAGACATCTCATAGGACGGATTGTTGCAATCTCTAGATCATGATCTCACGTGGCTTTCATTCGTTCGGATCATCTTATAGCATGAACATTCAAGCGAGACGCGATGACGAAACAACCCGATAGTGCTCTGATTATGATACCACCCCGGACGACGTAATCATCACCTTTTCCTTTGGCACGCCAGAGTCACTCCCAACAGCCTCAATAGCTTTTACCACCTCCATCCCTTCCACCACCTCACCAAACACAACATGTCTACGATCGAGCCATGGCGTAGTTACCGTAGTGATGAAGAACTTGACGAACGTAAACGATGGGTTGATGGCATCAGCATAACACGTATCTCGTGAGGGGGAGTAGGGGCACTTTACCTGCGAGCCATTTGTATTTGGGCCTGCATTGGCCATTGATAGCAGTCCAGGCTTATCGTGACTCAGCTTGAAATTCTCGTCTGAGAAAAGCGGACGAGTGAACATCGCCTGTGGGCTTCAATCCAAACATACGTCACATACCATCGAAACGTTCGCCGTAGATCGAGCGGCCGCCGGTCCCGTTATGTCGCGTAAAATCACCACCTTGCAACATGAACTAATGGATACGCGCTATTATCAGCTTTACCGTTCTAAGAAACCACGCGCAACGCGGGGAAATAAAAAATAAAATTAAGGTCAAAGACACACGTTGGGGATGATCCGATGGAAAGAACTTTGCGTGTAGCCGAAACCATGCTGTCCCGTTGCCAGCTCGCGAAAGTTCTGAGCCGTGCGGGGCACCACATCATCGAATAAGCGGAGTACGATTCGGCCGGCTGGTTTCGCGTTGATAGCAATATTGAACTACACCGCATTTGGCATGAGGAAGAAAAGAATCGTTAGCCAGATATTTCGGGCGACGAGAGAGGTTTGCGCTTCTGACGTACGAATACGTTCGCCCTGTAGCATTCCATTCCAAAAGTGGGTTGATCATGATCAACACGCACGAACACGAGACCTGAGCTCACTCACATAGGCGATTTTGTTGCTGAAGCTGCAGTGGTGAAACGACGCAGGAAGGAAGCCATTTTAGAAATGTTACCAGGAAATGGGGATAGGTAAGAAGGATATACGCCGCCAACGAACAAGACGACACGACGCCACAGAGCAGTTTTTAATTTAAAAATAACTTAAGCGTGACGTGTTGGCATTCCATATTTGTCATTAATCCTTGAGGCTCGCGCCGCCCCACTACTGCCCCAGTCACATGGCACAAAAGGATATAGATACAATATACGTTCATAAATCTTTCAGGATCTCCAATTGAGAAATACAGTAAACTCTCGGCTTTTCCTCGATAAAATTTGGGCGAAAAACAGCGAGCAACTGCCTGCTTTTCTCCGTTCCATCACTCTGGCAACTGTCAACCTCAGAATCAGCAATGCCCCGATGCTCAAAAACTCGGGCTCATCGCTGTTGGCTCGGTGCAACTAATGGTTACTTGAAAAATCGTCCGTCAGACACGCACCAATAAAGTATTGTTTACATGCTACCAATAGGAAGGCCTACAGGCTCGTCTTCTTAATCAATCATACACCAGATGGTTTGAAATGGCAAGTGGGAACGAATACTTCACCCAGACAAACAGACACCGAAAGAACGCGACCCAAGCTGGCATGGACGATAGGTATGTTCTTCTCGGGCGTTTTAGACGTAAAGACGATCTCCCTGTATGCGCGTACAGGATGTTCTCCTACTCAGAACATCAGTGCCTCTAGCTGCGCACCCGTGGCGACACTTTGCGGCGCCACCTGTTCTAGAATTCTATCAGTTAGCGCGTCACATCGGTCTCAGCTCTAACTTTCTGCGTGATGTAACGTGGCGAGATTCGAGAGGATGCCCTACCTGCCGACTCGGAGAGATAGCGATAGACATGGAAAACCAGTCAATCGAAGTGGATGGCTGACCTATGGACATATAATGCAAGGACAAGACGACTACCACTCAGCGAAAATAGCGCAGTAAAATGCATATCGGGATGCGTGTGTGAGTTCAGAAGATCAAAGGAAGAAGTGAGTAACGTGCCAGGAATCCTGATCTTTATTGCACAACACGTGATGGCATGGTGGCTTGGTTAGCATCACACCATCACACAATGAAGACAGGAGTCAACAGGTCAGAAGAAGGCAGCAAAGACGGAAGAGAGATAAGCACGCAGGGATTTCCAAGTTCAAAGCGAGGTGTTCTTTCTGGGGGAACTACTTTTCATCCATGGTGCTATAGAGTTTATATACGACTCAAAAGTAGTCAGATAGCTCCTTAGCTGTACCGTAGAATAGCAGTAAAGATCAATGGGTACAAACATCGCCATGTAATCTCGAAAATCACCACACAGTCAAGTTAAAAGAGGACATGATTTCCAGAGAAAATGTCTACTTGTGGGTAGTAGACTGAAATGGGTGGTGACGTATTTGAACTAATTTTGGCACAGCGTGGTAGAAGGATCACAAAGATCAAAGGCAGGAAGAAAGGAGTGAGCTAAGCAGGTACAGTAAGTAGCAGGCAGAGCTCAATTGATAAGGTAGCGGCATTCTCGTATAGTACAACCTTTAATGTCCTAGCAGGCCTGGAGGCGTCCAGACCACCATCGACGAGACAATGGGAGGTCTCGAGGAGGTATAATCGGGGCGCGCGCTGCGCCCGAGGCAGGGATCGATTGTCATGGCCCGAAACATGTCGGAGGTCTTAAGCACTCCGATCTTTGCTGCGTTCCGTTCCATTCTATTACGAGGTCAGCGTGCGAACTGACCTTACAGCAGTACACACAAAAGAGCACTTCCGCTTCGCACGTAACAGTGTACAGCTAATCGGATATCTCAGGCGATCGACCAAACCCACTAGGTTGGGAAGGACGAGCTCAGAATTGATGACCCTGCGGGAGTTGTCGTCGATAAGCATAAGCTCCCCCAAGTCTTTTTTGCATAATAAGGCTCGAAACGCTTGACCATATGCGCACAGACACCGTCATGCAGTGGCCATGGGTGTGGCCCACCTTATTGGATTCATAGTGATGATGCTTGTGGCAGGTACATGTAAGGTTGTGGGACATGTCGCTTCTAACTAGTAAGGCGGCAACGTGGTGCGGCACATAGCTATTCCGGGCACTCGCAGCGCAGGGAAGGATATCCTCAGAAGCGAAAAAGTGCGGTAATGTTCGTAATGCAGAAGGAAGATCGGTGTTATTTGTTGGAAGCTGCGCATCCGAGACCGGGGCCACGAGTTTCGCCTGAGAAGGGGGGGTGGGTTGATTGGCGACATATACAGTATGATTAACGAGATCAACGGGCCCATGTGGATATGTTGCCACCGCGCGTTGCTGGAAGACGAAACCCGCGACTTGTCAATATTGATTAATGAGACCGTAACTATATGGTTAGTTCACACGCTGACCTCGGAACCGAATGGAGCAAGATCAGAGTGCTCGAGACCTCCGACCTGTTTTCGAGCCGCGACGGTCTTTGCATCGAGCACAGCGCGCGCCCTGTTATAATTATTATCCCATCGAGACCTCCTATTGTCTCGTCGACGGCGATCTGGACCCCTCAAAGCTCACTAGGATGTTAAAGACTGTACTATACCCATGTTCCTCTGTCTCCCTTCTAGGTGACTCGAAATGTACTTAAGCCAGATAGATACAGAACGAATACTGACACTCGAATGGGATTTGATTAGTACTCTGACAGTGAGACCACTTCGATTCGGGACTGGTCTCAGTGTGTGCTCATCTTTCTTTTCTCTCTCCTCCATCTCTCTCCTGAACTCAAACGCGGTGTTCCGATACGCGCTACAAGGCCAAGTGAAACTACTGTATACGGGAGCAGTAGCTATGAACCGGCAGTGGTCCTAAACCGGGTCACATCTTCACTGGCAATGACGTTAAACATCAAAGTCTGCTACATTACCACAGATATCTGAAACCGCAGGAAGCTGGCTGAGCAATGGAGGAGACGAGGACGCGGGTTTACCGTTGCGTTATTAGGACAATGTCTTCCATTGTTAGGCCCTTTTACCGACATAAGCGGCTTATTGCGGAGCTCCACTCACGGCGTGTTTATTATGTGCCATAAACGGAAATACTTGGATTTGCGTGCAATAGCGCAAATCCGGCTCTCAAGCTGGTCCAACACCGACGACATCGGCTATGCACCCTATGCCTTGCATTTCATGTCTTGTTTAGCACGCAGAGATAGAACTAGAATCGGTGGCCAAAGTCGGCGATGCTCAACGCCTGAGGCTGTGCCAATCACGTTGGGCGAGTGGAACGACGCCACATCATGAGCTAATATTTGCCCGGGCCGCTTGCAGGCGGCTTGCCAGCGCCTCGAGGATCGAGGCCATCCTCACTTTCTCGTCCCACCGCACCATCATCTCTACCAACAACGCCATCCATGGAGCCTTCTTTCGGGAAAAGGTTTCCCCAATAGCTCATCAGCGCTCGTTGTCAAGCTCCTCGTAGTCTCAACCTTCCCTCATCGCACCCGATCGGAGGAGGCACTGACCTCGCGATTGGCACAGTAGAAACTTCTCTTACTGCCCTGAAGGAGGTCTGTTGCTTTGCGGGAAAGATACCATATACCTCCCCTGTTGCGGGCATCGTACTTCAAGCCCTCGAATTGAGCGATGTGGGCACACTTTCACGGTGGTAATCTTGTGTGTTGATGGGCCGGATATCAGAAAGTGAAACAATACAAGAATGATTGGGGAGTGGTAACGCAAAAGCCATAGAATGTTGGAAGTGTGCTCGCAGATGTCGGCCGAAGGATGACTGTTTGAAAGAGAAACTGCCTCCGAACCTGTGAACTGTCTTTGGACCCTCTGAGAGGCGCGCCCTCTGAATTACTGTATTTTATGTTCTTATCTTAATCAAGGTATTCGAGCAGCACAAACTTCTCAAAGAGAAAGACCGAGGTAGAAGTGCGTGGGTCTGGGCCACCCGACACAGACGATTTGGATAGCGGGAGCGACTTGAACTATTTGCGGGTTGCAAGACACCGAGAAATAAGTGATCCATTGTTCGGTACTCTGCGTATTAATGCTCACCAGGGCTAAATTACATTCCCTCTCAACTTCCTCTCATTTATGTTCACCCAACTACCGTCGTACACCAGATTACGGAACAGATCCACAAAGTCTCCTCCAGCTCAAGAGTAATAGCGGCCGGCTGGTCTAGTTGTCATTGAGTCTACGAGCGGGATGCTGAATTGGATCGTGGCGCAGAGCGGCATATCCGTGTGCGGGAATCCGCTGGACGAGAAATCTGTCCAGGTCAGGTCAACCGGTTTTTCTCTTCGAGTCTGCAGCGCGACGCTGTGAATACAGCAAAATGTACAAGACAGTAGCGTGACGTACCATGCCCGCGCTTCCGGTGAGAATAAACGCAGGTCCTTCTCACTCAGTTGCAATACTCCGAGCCTATTGTTTAGAATTTGCCCCAATTGAGTTTTGTCAGCTGTGGGATCTCTCATCACGGGAGGCTACAGGTTGTTCTGAGACGAAATATATCGACATTGCTCCCAAGGGTAGATATGGTGGATACGGCAACCAACACCCGTGGTGGGTGCAAATTAAGCGAGAGATTCATTCGCTTCCGCAACTTGTTCGCATAGCGCTGTGTCAATCTGAGTGTCGGTAGCGCGACTCGCTTCCAATCTCGAGATTGAATAAAGGAATTGGTGTGTGTATTGTCCCGCTTCGAGGGCCACCCCCAACTCTCAGCGCGATTCACCAGCTCCCATGAATGCATCCGGACGTTCCTTCTTACGCTGAAAATACGCAAAGTACGGGCGCCACGTGGATGATTGTGGAGGAATGGTCGAGCAGCCTCAGATCCTATCTTTGCGACAAGTCGGTACGCCACAACATGCAGCGCTACCAGGTCCACCACCAAATGAATCGGATGACCCCTTGCTTGAGTGTCTTTTCAGCGAACAAGGGCGAATAGCACATGCTCCAGTGTGTTTGTTGCGCGGACATTTTGGAGGTAGGTGTGGGATAGCACAGACGGAGCTAAGCGGAAACAAGAGGTCCAGAAATGGCGGAAAAAAGTAGGATGCGGGCAGCCTCAGGATGACGAGCGATCAGGGAAATAAGGAGAGAGAACGTTGATAAGAATGAATGAGCGAAGCCCATG
This sequence comes from Lactifluus piperatus, assembly GCA_003315875.1. NCBI lineage: Eukaryota > Fungi > Basidiomycota > Agaricomycetes > Russulales > Russulaceae > Lactifluus > Lactifluus piperatus. Next base: position 17,939 of record QFDX01001255.1, read on the forward strand.
TGAGGGTGCTTCAATATGAGTCAGCGGATAGTCCAATCCATAAAGGGGAATAAACGTTAATAAACGCTGGAGCAGTTCAAGACACGGCAGAGCAGATTGCTTACCATCGCGAGCTATATCACGTGGAAAGCCCGAGGGTGAGGGGAGCGGCAAGGCAGGTCTTTTGGGCCATCATGACGTCTGCACTGCGTTGGCATGCATCCGACGAAGGATAGGATGCACAGGTACGAAGAATAGCCTGACGGGGCGGCCAAGTCCATCGAAATCACGACGTGGCGGTGATATGAAAGGTGACCGTTGTCTTGCCCGCGCTAACGAGGGCCTATGATAATGATTTCCTGTAAGGTACGTTGGTTGGAAGCGTCAGAAGGATGGAGGTGAATGATACGCGACTGGAGCGGGCATGAATCATCGGGGTTACCTCTCTTTATAGAAAAGGTGCGGCTCACGTTATGCTGTGAGTGAGATCGAAAGGTTGCGAAAGCAGAGGTAATGATTGTATAGTCTCGGAAGTTAGATTCTAATTGCAGATCCCATGACAATCTGCGGACCCCGGATCCCAGTATGTTTATATCACGTGATGGTGTAAATTGGCCTTGGCGCTTGCAATGGCCATCCCAATATCCAACCCTGAACCCAGACTTACTAAGTAATATGTCAGCAGTTCAATTCGAGTCTCAGTCCCATCCCATCCGAAATAGATCCTTGCGCCCACTCTATCCTGATCGCAGAATTGACACCACATGGACTACGATATTTACCGTGAAGAAATCGCAATCAAGTATGCTTCTCATGGACACGCCTTGTGGATGCCAAATCCGGGGGGACTTTATCCTGCCGTACAAGTAGGCGACGTCGGTTTCATTCGCGAGGGCAAATTTCACCGTCTTTTCAACGTTTTGCTCCCCGAAGACCATCCTTCCCATGAAAACGGTGTTCCGGAACATCATAAACCATTAGAACTCAGGCTCCGAAGACATATCTACCCAGGCACACTCAGCGCTAGTAATTTCTGCTCGAGGGGAGTCAGGGATGAGTCTGATCTAGATCGAATACGTGCCATGGGGTAACTGAAGCACACCCTACACATACAGGACTTCATGTCACTGACCTTTTACTTTTACTAGACCAGAACCTTCACAATCAACGTTTTCATGCTCTAGCAAGCAAGGTGCACTCTTATTCCTTCCGGTATCAGCGCAGCGCGAGGACACGACCGCTCGACGAGATTTTGCTAAATGTATATGCAAAAATATTGATGTCTGGTTTGCGTTCGCCCAGCAGCTTGGATTGGAAGTACGCCGGATTGAAGATATCATTCTAGTCACTGGGCGGGATCTTGCCAGATCGTGGTTGAATGTCGCATTTTCCGACTGCCAGGGATGGGAAAAAGTGTCATTCGGAGTCCGAGCTACTGGAACTTCCGATGTAGAATGGCAGATCTCACCTGAAGATATTCGAGGAGCGGCAGTCAATCGTGGTCCGAGTGGCCAGGTGCGCTTCCCCCCATTTCCTGTCCCAATGCTGAAACAGTACTATCAGAATCTTCCAGAGGATCAGTGTGTGTTCTTGAGAGGGTTCCGTGTCTCCCGACTTTTCGGAATAATACCAAGGCTTCGAGGAGCAGCTGAGCCAACTTTGGATCCAGACCAAGATGATCCTGGTTCTGACAAGCAACTCATAAGCATCCCTCCGGAAAGCAACGTGAGACAGCCCATTTCAGTCATCTAGCATATTTTTGATATTTCAAAGTACCGGGATCCCCTCCATACGCTCCTAGATTATATTGCCTCAGTGCGTACTTTTGGACTCGCACTATTTTTTCATCGTGAAGGCAAATCTTACGCTAACAAATGTCGTACAGCATACACCAGAATGTGACATGGCTCTTGTTCATGACGACGACCTCAGATTTATAGACATTGCTGTATGTTCATTCATCAGTTGATTGGGACATGTATCTCACCTTTTCAGTCATTGGATAATCTCTGTCCAGAGGCAGTTTTACACAACCTTGAGAATTCCAGGCCAGAGATATGGTCGACTGAGTGTGGTAAGTTACTTGAAGTATTTCAATTCCATGAGCCGCCAATGTGAAGGAAAAACACGCAGAAATTTCTCCCGCGTGCGAGGGTGGTTCAGAAGTTGAGAGAGCAGTCACCAAAATAGCGATGTTATCTCCCTTCTTATTCGAAACGCCATCGGACGATCCTAGCTCAGTTAGTGCCTCCAGTGGTGTTGTGGTAGACGGACTGCCGTCTGTTAGCCCTGTTGGAACACCTTCAGTAATGGCAAGGGTTTTTCCATTCCATGGCGCATTAAATGTGTCGTCTTCGAGTGGGATCCATGATTCGTCTAAATCCTCGACAAAATCTTCAGCACCACAGCCCGCCTCCGAGGGAGCACTCGAAGCGAACTCATCTTTTACTGGCATGTCTCAAGTGAGCAACCCACTCGCGTCTTTGTTGTTGGATCTAACGTCCCTGTCCCCCAGTCATTTGATCTCCTTGTCGACGGGTACATTGCTCGATCCATCAGCCCCATCAAAGCAGAACGCTATTTCTATGACCTGTTGAAGACAGACAAGCAAGGTTTGAGACAATTGTGCAAGACCATACCTCGTCCTGATGGCTCTGGTGTAACCTTCCTCGTTGGAGCCGTTGCCACTCAAAGACCTCCGCCGCCGCTAATGCAGGATCGCAGTGGTCGACCGCTTTGGCAACTTGACTATAGCATTGTGTCGACAGGCACAATTGTGCCCCAGGAGCTCTGGTCTCGGCAAGACGTGAATGACTTCAGGCAATACGTTACCAAGGCGGAGCTACAGATGCCTATTTTCTTTTTCCAAGATAACGGCAATCTGGGACTACCTCTGGGTGACGCCGTCAATAGCCGTTTTCACACCCTTCGTGGTGCACGGACACATGCTCATCTTGGGGGAAAAGTGACCACGTTCTTATATATCAAGGTTTGTAGCCGTGGACCTGGTGCCGCGGTTCTGTAGAATATATTCTGACGGTATTCGATGCATCCGAAGTGGCCGGGATACTGCGTTTTCAAGCGCCAAATTCAAATCAGAGACGAAACTGCGGACCATAATCCAATCACCGTAGCGAAGTTCGCGCATCATATTGGCCGCTTCGTGGATGCTTTCATTCGAGTGAGTTTGTGATTACTTGGCACGAGATCGTGTGATCTGAATTGCGTGGTGACAGAATGCGGTTCCCGATCAGAATCGTCATCCATCCACTGACTGTTGGATGTTCGGGCCGCGCGGGATTGATCCTGCCAATATTAGGGTCATTGGTGCCGTCCATGTTTCCGCTGGTACTTGGATGCCAATCCTGCAGGTGAATAGCTCGGTATTTTAGGAGGTGGAAGAAGGAAATCGCGCGTCACACGAGAGAGACATGGAGGAGGATGGGCTTTTTGGATGCTGGTCAATGATTGCTTCCCCGACCTTTTATCTACAGTTCGCTGTACCTAAGATCCTAGTCCATACCTTAAGGACATACTGTAGATGGTGTATGTTGATGCCATGAGCCTCTAAGTGAGCAATAGGAAATAAGAAAGAAATAACTCAAAGAGGCTGTAAGTAATGAAAGAAAAGGGTAAGTACGCTGTCTGGTCAGTCAAAATGCCTGCCATCGCGGGTTTGTCGTGGCATCACAGGGGCATTGTGATGCCGTGTGCTAACTAAAGATATAAAAGTAGAAGTAGATAAGCTGTTGTTGGAATCTGTGGTCCGCACCCACCCTTAAGGCCCTAATTTTGGATGTTTTGTCCCGAATGTTTTTAAGCCTTAGGCCTTAGGGTTACTGTTAGTTAATTCGATACGTACGCCTGTCATATCTCGCTTACTAATATGTTTCGAGTCCCATCCGAAATGGATCCTTGCGCCCACGTATCCCCTCTCTTGATCGCAGAATTGACACCACATGGACTACGACGTTTATCGCGAAGAAATCGCAATCAATTATGCTTCTCATGGACACGCCTTGTGGGTGCCAAATCCGGGGGGACTTTATCCTGCTGTACAAGTAGGCGATGTCGGTTTCATTCGCGAGGGCAAATTTCACCGTCTTTTCAACGTTTTGCTCCCCGAAGACCATCCTTCCCATGAAAACGGCGTTCCGGAACATCATAAACCATTAGAACTCAAGCTTCGAAGACATATTTACCCAGGCACACTCAGTGCTAATAACTTCTGCTCGAGGGGAGTCAGGGATGAGTCTGATCTAGATGATCGGATACGTGCCATGGGGTAACTGAAGCCCACACTACACATACAGGACTTCATGTCATTGACCTTTTACTAGACCTGAGCCTTCACAATCAACGTTTTCATGCTCTAGGAAGCAAGGTGCATTCTTATTCCTTCCGGTATCAGCGCAGCGCGAGGACACGACCGCTCGACGAGATTTTGCTAAATGTATATGCAAAATCGTTGATGTCTGGTTTGCGTTTGCCCAGCAGCTTGGATTGGAAGTACGCCGGATTGAAGATATAATTCTAGTCACTGGGCGGGATCTTGCCAGATCGTGGTTGAATGTCGCATTTTCCGGCTGCCAGGGATGGGGAAAGGTGTCTTTCGGAGTCCGAGCTACTGGAACTTCCGTAGAATGGCAGATCTCACCTGAAGATATTCGAGGAGCGGCAGTCAATCGTGGTCCGAGTGGCCAGGTGCGCTTCCCCCCATTTCCTGCACCAATATTGAAACAGTACTATCAGAATCTTCCAGAGGATCAGTGCGTGTTCTTGAGAGGGTTCCGTGTCTCCCGACTTTTCGGAATAATACCAAGGCTTCGAGGAGCAGCTGAGCCAACTTTGGATCCAGATCAAGATGATCCTGGTTCTGACAAGCAACTCATAAGCATCCCTCCCGAAAGCAACGTGAGACAGCCCATTTCAGTCATCTAGCATATTTTTGATATTTCAAAGTACCGGGATCCCCTCCATACGCTCCTAGATTATATTGCCTCAGTGCGTACTTTGGATTCGCACTATGTTTTCATCATGAAGGCAAGTCTTACGCTAACAAATGTCGTACAGCGTACACCGGAATGTGACATGGCTCTTGTTCATGACGACGACCTCAGATTTATAGACATTGCTGTATGTTCATTCATCAGTTGATTAGGACATGTATCTCACCTTTTCAGTCATTGGATGATCTCCGTCCAGAGGCAGTTTTACCCAACCTTGAGAATTCTAGGCCAGAGATATGGTCGACTGAGTGTGGTAAGTTATTTGAAGTATTTCAATTCCATGAGCTGCCAATGTGAAGGCAATTACACGCAGAAATTTCTCCCGCGAGCGAGGGTGGTTCAGAAGCTGAGAGAGCAGTCACCAAAATAGCGATGTTATGTCTGAAAAATCGAATTTCTCCGATCAGGCATTGCGGCACCTGATAGCCTGATAGGGCAGA
>QFDX01001256.1:0-17797 GCA_003315875.1 Lactifluus piperatus
GCGGGATCTTGCCAGATCGTGGTTGAATGTCGCATTTTCCGACTGCCAGGGATGGGAAAAAGTGTCTTTCGGAGTCAGAGCTACTGGGACTTCCGTAGCATGGCAGGTCTCACATGAAGATATTCGAGGAGCGGCAGTTAACCGTGGTCCAAGTGGCCAGGTACGCTTCCCCCCATTTCCTATCCCAATACTGAAACAGTACTATCAGAATCTTCCAGAGGATCAGTGCGTGTTCTTGAGAGGGTTCCGTGTCTCCCGACTTTTCGGAATAATACCAAGGCTTCGAGGAGCAGCTGAACCAACTTTGGATCCAGATCAAGATGATCCTGGTTCTGACAAGCAACTCATAAGTATACCTCCCGAAAGCAACGTGAGACAGCCCATTTCAGTCATCTAGCATATTTTTGATATTTCAAAGTACCGGGATCCCCTCCATACGCTCCTAGATTATATTGCCTCAGTGCGTACTTTTGGACTCGCACTATGTTTTCATCGTGAAGGCAAATCTTACGCTAACAAATGTCGAACAGCATACACCAGAATGTGATATGGCTCTTGTTCATGACGACGACCTCAGATATATAGACATTGCTGTATGTTCATTCATCAGTTGATTGGGACATGTATCTCACTTTTATAGTCATTGGATAATCTCAGTCCAGAGGCAGTTTTACACAACCTTGAGAATTCCAGGCCAGAGATATGGTCGACTGAGTGTGGTAAGTTATTTGAGGTATTACATGAGCCGCCACTGAAGGCAATAACACGCAGAATTTTCTCCCGCGAGCGAGGGTAGTTCAGAAGCTGAGAGAGCAGTCACCAAAATTGCGATGTTATCTCCCTTCTTATTCGAAACGCCATCGGACGGTCCTAGCTCAATTAGTGCCTCCAGTGGTGTTATGGTAGACAGACTGCCGTCTGTTAGCCCTGCTGGAACACCTTCAGTAATGGCAAGGGCTTTTCCATTCGCTGGTGCATCAAATGTGCCGTCTTCGAGTGGGTCGAGTGGGATCCATGATTCGTCTAACCCCTCGACAAACTCTTCAGCACCGCAGCGCTCCTCCGAGGGAGCACTCGAAGCGAACTCATCTTTTACTCGCATGCATCACGTGAGCAACCCGTTCGCGTCTTTGTTGTTGGGTCTAACGTCCCTGTCCCCCAGCCATTTGATCTCCTTGTCGACGGGTACATTGGTCGATCCCTCAGTCCCATCAAAGCAGAACGCTATTTCTATGACCTGTTGAAGACAAACAAACACGGCTTGAGACAATTGTGCAAGACCATAACTCGTCCTGATGGCTCCGGTGTAACCTTCGTCGTTGGAGCTGTCGCGACTCAAAGACCTCCGCCGCCGCTAATACAGGATCACAGTGGTCGACCGCTTTGGCAACTTGACCATAGCATTGTGTCGACAGGCACAGTTGTGCCCCAGGACCTCTGGTCTCCTCTAAACGTGAATGACTTCAGGCAATACGTTACCGAGCCGGAGCTACAGATGCCTATTTTCTTTATCCAAGATAACGGCTATCTGGGACTAGCTCTGGAAGACGCCGTCGATGGCCGTTGCCACACCCTTCGTGGTGCACAGACACATGCTCATCTTGGGGGGAAAGTGACCACATTGATACGTATTAAGGTATGTAGCCGTCGACCTGGTGCCGCCGTTCTGTAGAATATATTTTGACGGTATTCGATGCATCCGAAGTGGCCGGGATACTGCGATTTCAGGCGCCAAGTTCAAATTAGAGATGAAACTACGAACCATAATCCAATCACCGTCGCGAGGTTCGCGCATCATATTGGCCGCTCCGTGGATGCTTTCATTCGGGTGAGTCTTGTGATTACTTAGCACGAGATCGTGCCTGATCTGAAATGCGTTGTGACAGAATGCGGTTCTTGATCCGAATCGTCATCCATCCACTGGCTGTTGGATGTTCGGGCCGCGCGGGATAGATCCTACCAGGATTAAGGTCATTGGTGCTATCCATGTTTCCGCTGGTAGTTGGATGCCAATCCTGCAGTACCATGGCTGGGCATTTTAGGAGGTGGAAGAAGGAAATCGCGAGTCACACGAGAGAAATGGAGGAGGATGGGTTTTTTGGATGCTGGTCAAGGGTTGCCGCCCCGGCCTTTTATCTACAATCACTGTACTACCTAAGATCCTAGTCCATACCTTAAGGACATACTGTAGATGGTGTATGTTGATGCCATGAGTCTCTAGGTGAGCAATAGGAAATAAGAAAGAAAGAACTCAAAGAGGGTAAGTAATGAAAGAAAAGGGTAAATACGCTGTCTGGTCAGTCAAAATGCCTGCCATCGCGGGTTTGTGGTGGTATCACAGGGGCACTGGCATTGTGATGCCGTGTGCTAACTAAAGAGATAAAAGTAGAAGTAGATAAGTTGTTGTTGGAATCTGTGGCCTCCGCACCCACCCTTAAGGCCAGCTTAAGGCCTTAGGGTTACCGGTTACTGTTAGTTAATTCGATATGTACGCCTGTCATATCTCGCTTACTAATATGTCAGCAGTTCCTTTCGAGTCCCATCCGAAATGGACCCTTGCGCCACCTATCTCCTCTCTTGATCGCAGAATTGACACCACATGGACTACGACGTTTATCGCGAAGAAATCGCAATCAAGTATGCTTCTCATGGACACGCCTTGTGGGTGCCAAATCCGGGGGGACTTTATCCTGCCGTACAAGTAGGCGACGTCGGTTTCATTCGCGAGGGCAAATTTCACCGTCTTTTCAACGTTTTGCTCCCCGAAGGCCATCCACCCCATGAAAACGGTGTTCCGGAACATCATAAACCATTAGAACTCAAGCTCCGAAGACATATTTACCCAGGCACACTCAGTGCTAATAACTTCTGCTCGAGAGGAGTCCGGGATGAGCCTGATCTAGATGATCAGATACGTGCCATGGGGTAACTGAAGCCCACCCTACACATACAGGACTTCATGTCAACTGGTGCAGATCATCATTCACCGCTACAACCTCGCCTCCCCTCCAGGGCTCTCCAAAGAGAGCGTCTACATTGGTAACAACGCAAGGAATTCCTGTCCGATTGCGCGTCACTAACCTAATCAAGTCCTGGGTTGAACTGTACTGGCGATCTAGTACTGATAATGTCGTGTTGCAACAACTACACGACTTCAAGCTTCAACCGTGATGCATTATCGCGCATGTTTCCAGATCCCTCTCACCGCATTCACGAGACCATTACAGCGCACAAGCGTGAAGGGCAAGTAGTCCCCCCAACTCTACGACCACATCTTGCTCGCGACCCTTCGATGGTATCTGGCCCCCAGATCTCTCACTTAGATACACCACGTCCCATCATACCCCGGGCGCTCCCTTCCCAATTGCTTAACCGGCACTTTCGTTCGACCTCCCTCCGATTTTGACAGTCTCGAGCTCGCGCGGCAATTGACCATTATGGAATGCAACCTCTTTTGCGCGATCCAGCCGGATGAGATCTTGGAGAGCGGGCAAGAAGGCTCCATACCCCGTTAATGTACGTGCGGGTATCTTAGCACTGTTGTCACTGGTTGGGTCGCGGAGAACATCCTGAATGAAGCGGCTGATATCAGGAGGCGAATCTCGCTCGTTAAAAGTCTTCATCGAACTTGCTGACGTGAGTCCCTCGTCTGTAGTAATTGTTTCAATGTGTTGCTTGACAAGCGATGTCATAATCTGTAGCGCTGCATGACATTGCACAACTTTGCGACCTCGCGGCCTATTCTTGCGGCCCTCGATCCATCAAGCATTACCCGTCTACAACAAACCTGGATGGTATTTCGCCCCCCCTTTTTTTTTCCTATCTTAATTTACGTATCCTTCTCTGTAGGGAGTGTCTCAGAAGCAGAATGTGCAGCTCGACAGGGTGTGTAAGCTCGCTAATTATGCAAGGAACTGTCACGATTACCGCTCTCACTTGCGCGAGACTGTACCTCCTGCTGTTCCATTTTTGGGTGTGTTTCTTGAACTCGTGGTGGCGATATTATATTGATTCCTCCACATTCAGGCCTTCACCTAACCGATGTCACGTTCTGTTGAGAGGGAATTCCATCTCATAGAGTGTCCCCCTTGTTTAGCGGAAGGTGACAGTGAAGCATCGATCGCATCACAACGACCTCATAGAATACGTTTACTCATCCGATACTATTACAATCCTGCCCTCGCTGTTTAAACGTGTCCTCGCTGAGCTCGCGAGAGATAAATTGTCCCGGTGGGCCCTCCCGCCCTCACTCGTGACCCGTAGGTTACGGGTACGGGTGAAACGGGAGTTACCTGTGCTCACCCTCAGTGCCTGCATAACCTGCCCACCCTTCGCCCCGCCCTTCCACCGCGTGCCCCCGCCTCTTTTGCTATGCTCTGCCGCAGCCGCCGCATGGCCTGCCTCTCTCGCCACACCCTGGTTGACGGCTTTCAAGCCAAGCCAGGGCTGGAACTGTACTAATAACATGTCGCGGACCATACCCAGCCAACATCCTCAACCCGCTGATATCAGGATAAGGTCCTCCTTCACCAATGAGGACAAAGGGGCAACAACATCTCCTGCAGCTGAGACGCATTCAAGAACTGTGGCCAGCTCAAGATTGATAATCGCTGCGAAGCTTTGCATTCCTGTACTTTCTGGAGTGCAGGCTATCGAGGGCCCGCTGTCACTTGGTCTTGTAGAGTGGGACATTGTGGCCTTCGATATTGGCGATGCGGAGGCATGTCTGGGCTGTGCTTGGTGCTGCGCTCACGGCTGTATACTGTATGTCCAGATTAGGTAATGCACTTTGATATTGAAACTCTGCTGTCGGAAAGGTCAACTGGTGATATTTACCCCAAATTGTGACATAACATACTGAATGACATAAGGTCTCGCAACATAAACGTGGTGAATTTGTCGTATGTATATTTTAAGTTACATCCGACAGATAGAATAGAGATAGAACCAGGCAGCGAGAGAAGAGGTCCAGGGGCATCATATGCGTAGGGTAATGGTAGCGCTCGAGGGGAAAAAATAACTGCATCGTTTATGCATAGCAGTAGATAATTTAAAAAAAAGACATGTGCGCCTGTGACAGAAACGAGGACCAAAGGTTGGATGAGAAAGGAGGGAATCGTAGATATAAAATGAGGGAGTATACGCATTTGCTTTCATGACGAAATAAGAGCAAAGAAAAACGTGGGTCGTGCTTGTTACATTGTATTTCAGGCAGAGAATGCCGGCGGGTATTGGGAGGGTAAAAAAAAAGCAGTGGTCAACGAGAGGACTCGGGAGGAGATAGGTATCGATGACCGCTTATAACCTTTCGTTGTGTTGGCGGGAGGATAGTCGAGGAGTAAATTAAGAGCTATCATGACTTTCCGGATAACCGGGTAAAGGGAGAACAGCAAGCGAGCGTGTGTGGGGAGGGGGGGACGGCAGGGCAGGCACGACTTATCTTGGGCTTCAAAGGGTGCACATGTGCCTTGATCCTCTTCTCCCTCAACCACGTTGTGAAGTGGCGCACCGTGCACATACTGATACGGACTCTCCCTTCCCTGTTCAAACTCCAAAATAGGTGGCTCCAAGAATTCCTCACCCTCTACTACGTCCATTACCTGTTTAGGAGTGTCAGGAGGAGATGGCGATGGCTCGGACTGCAGCACAAGTCCAGGTGCAGGGGAAGACGGAGGGCGCGACAGTAACAGCTCGGACTCTTTCGCAGCCTGTGCCGAACGCTGGTATGCCGCCGTAGGAGTAGGAGTAATCGAGGGCGATCTTCCTGGAGAGTACCCACTCGTTTGCCGTTCCTTTTCGCGATATATCTCGATCAGTGAGCCCGCCTGCTTCCCAGGGCCTGTCGTTTCAAGTCACGTGGCGAATAAATTGGCGTGTGCGGGCTCGCCGCTGTCGGGGTCACCGCTTCGGGCAGTCTATCTGCCGTGAGCTCAGGAGTGAGACTTTTGGGCGATGAGGCAGGAGGTGTAGTAGCACCGCCCGAGTAGACGATCTCTGACGTCGCTGCGACGGGCTGGTTCGCCATCGCTTTCCGCTAAAGAACGATCGATCTGGCGGCGAGGATCTATGTCGAGGTCTATGCGCGCAAGGCGGCGTACTGGATGGATGTCAAAGTAACCTACTCGACGCAGCTGTCGCGGCGGTTGCTTTTGACGAACTTGCACGGGCTCCAGCATGGACTTGGGCTCGAGCTCGGAGCTCGAATTTCTCCATTAGTTTAGCTCCCAGGAATCGTGCGCGCATAGTACATTTCATCAAGGGAGGCCCCGTGACTGTCGATCATCGAACGGTGAGGCACATTCATCGGCTCAATATCCGCCTCATTATCTTCGTCAAAGTGGAATCGCAGGCAAAGGCGAGCACCTGAGCTACTTCCTCACTCGCAGCCTGTGCATCAGCTCAGCTGGCGTTGCACGCTCGCGGACCATCGGGGCGACGAACATCTTATCCAAATTGTCCGACCGCCGTTCGTTCTTCGTCGTTTTTCGTAGGCTTGAGTTGATGAAATTCGACTCGACATCGCCGTAACTCGCTAGCCGCGTTTCAAAAGTCGATGTTCTACGTGAGTGGCAGACCAGCGGGTAGCTGGAAACGACGCTTGCTAATAGTAGGTGGGTTGATGGAGGTAGATGGAAGAACGGTAACACCCTCTCTCGCAGGCCTTCAAAGAGAGAAGAATTTTCTGGGCGAGAAGAATGCCAAAACATCGGGATTTGGGCGGTGGGGAACCGACTGTTCGAGGTCCGGTGGCAGATACCTCTCGCTTCATGGGTCTGTCGCGACACAGCGAGATCATTTTGGTACTACTATTATCTCCGCGAAGTAGGCACTCGAAATCGGCTCACGAGTTCCAGCTCCTAGGCACGTGACCCACACGCATAACCAAGGACGCCCCCATCGAGGCGGCTTGCTTCAATTTCCAAGAGAGAAGAATGAAATTAGCGTTCTTCTGCTCTGGACACCCACAGAGAGCTGCTTGCGGTATTCAATAGGTACAAACTTCTCAAAGAGAAATACCTTGGTAGTAAAAATAAGCGATCTCGTGTTCTTTACTCTGCGCACCAATGCTCACCAGGGCCCAATTACACTTTCTGTTAACTTCTTCCCGTTCTCTATCGATCCACCCACCACCGTACACCCGATCACACCACACATCGATAAATGTTTCTTCAACTTGCGGGTCATATCGGCCTGCTGTCCGTGCCATGACGAGATCAACCTTACGAGTGGTGGGCTGAATTGGAGTTTCGAGTTGAGTATATCACTGCGCGAGAATCGACTGGCCACAAAGTCTGTCAAGGTTAGCGTCGTCCGTTTTGGTGTTCGAGCCTGCAGCGCCGCGCGGTGAATACAATTAAAGATACGACCATCATAGCGCGACGTACCATTCGCGCGCTTTTCGTGAGATCAAATTGCAGTCTCTTCTCACTCGCTTCCAATCCTCCGAAGCCCAAAACTTCGAATTAGCCCCACCTGAGATCTGTCGAGTTACGGAGCCTCTCCTCGCAGCGGTTTCAAGTTTTCCGAGACCAGATACTGTCGGTCGTATCGTCCCCAAGGGTAGATATGGTGGTAGTGGAGGTGATTGCTGCATTCTGTGGAACAGCACCCACGTGTGGGTGGGAATGAGGCGGGAGATCCATGCGCTTCTTGAAACTGTCCGCATAGCGTCGCGTAGCTTTAACGTCGGCGGCGCGACTCGTTCCCAATCCCGAGATTGAACGAACACATTAGGTTTCAGATTTTCAGGCTCGGAGGCACTCTTGATCCGATCTGGCAAAAACATCCGGACGTTCCGCCTGACTCTGACAACACGCATAGTGCGCGCTCCACGGAGGGGTTGCGGCGGATACGTGCCAAACGATGCAACGCTACGAGGTCTGCCAAATGAATTGATTTTTTGCTTGGCGCATCTTTACAGTGAACGTTGGGGAGTACGACATGTTCCATTGCATGGGTCTCACGGAGATAGTGGAGGTATGCGTGGTGGAAGGTAGCGTGGCGGGACATAGGGCGAAAATAAGAGGTCCAAAAAGTGGGGGCAGCAGGGATGAGTCATGAGGATGACGAGTGGGCTGTTAGGCGAGCAAGGAGGTAGAGGACGTTGGTGATAATCAAAGTGGAGACCGCTCTAGGGGTGCGATGAGTGCCTCGAAATGAGGCACCGAATAGTCCAATGTTATAAACATTGAGGGCAGTTCAAGACAAGTCCAGCATATCATGCACGTACCAACTTCATCTTCACACCACGGAGACACCGGGCAAACTTGGGGGGAGCAGCAAAGCGGGCCTCACTGTGCCACATCCGTTCTATGTTCTGCACAGGGATCGATACAAAGCCACGAATAAAACCTGTTCGAGGTGAGGAATGCCGGAAGGGTCATCAACAACATTGGTGGAAAGGAGGAACGGGATGGTGAGACCACGTGTGACGAGCTCCTCTGTGGTGGCTTGGACGACGCGGGCAACCTGGTCGAGATCGAGGACAAGGTAGTGGGGACAAGAGAGATAACCGTATTCTGGCTCGCGCTCGCGAGGGCCTGTGATGGTGACTGTTAGTGAAGATACGTTGGTCGAAAGTGTGAGGTGGACTCGGAAGGACCTGTGGCTACAACTCGGAGCGACTCTGGCACGCGACTAGGCGCAGTACCATAGACCATCGAGCGATCTCTACCGCGTAAACAAGATTATAGTGGCTTATGGGAGCGTTGACGGTGAAAGTGAATGACGGAGGAAAGAGCCATTTTGCAATCGAATGCAACGAAAGACAGAATATGTACAGTCACACGGTATCCTCTGTTAATTACTAAGTCAGACAGCGCTAAGCGCTTATCACGTCACAGTCAGGACTAGTCAACAACTCGGAACTCTCGCTTCTCGTTCCACTGGCTGGACACCTGGTGTTTGTACAGTTAACTAGAACATTTGCAGGTGGTCCGACTGGTTAACTTGCACTCAGTTCGGACTCATCCCTAATTCCGTTCAACGATCTCATCGGCGTTCCAGACATTCTCTGCAGCGTTCAGACTCGGATCATCCGAGTTTCTCATGTGTTTGGTTGTTATAAGGTCGCTCGCCGTACCTGCACAATTCAATTGAGGCAAGTCTACAGTTTATGTCGTGTCCTCGATGGTGGGGGGTCATACAGGATTCCACACACTGGTACGCGTATCATGATGAATAGAGGTCATTTCTTCATCCCTTTCCTGCGCCTTTTAGCCCAGTGTGGTCTTGTCTATGCCCCTCCCCAGTTGCACGTCGCTCGTGGCTGACAAGCTTCCAACCAACCGTCATCTCGTGCTCGATCTCGACGAGGTTGCCCGCCTTATCCCCCCGTCACAGAGGAGTTCAGCATACGCCGTCTCACCATCCCATTACTCTTTTCAACCCTGGCCCATTACTCTTCCGGCGTCCGTCTCATCGCACAGCAATTTTTTTTCCGGACCTTCGTATTCTTCCTTGCGCCGGACCCATAACGTTCGTGGCGCAAACAGCCCCGCTCTGCTCCTCCCCAGCTTGCCACGTGTCTCCATTGGGTCCAGCTTGTGTTCTGTGTTTCTGCTAGCAATGCCGCTCTTGGCCTCATCTTTTGGGATACTACGTTGATTGGTGTAAAGCTATAGTTGGTAAGCAATATACTCTGACCTGTCTTTAGCCGCTCTCGATGTTTATTTCTCTTTATAGCGTTGGACCATCCGACGACGACTCATTTTGAGGCACCCATCGTGTCTTTGCAGCCCTCCCCCTTAGATTATTATCAACGTTTTCTCGCATATCGACTCACTCATCCTCAGTACACATCCTCTCACGCAATCCCCATTTTTTTGACCTCTTCCTCGCCTTAGCTCGCTACCATGACGTACTAGGCAGGGAGTCACGTCACCTGGACCGTGTGGTGATGCACCTGGAAGCGTTGCATCTCCTGGCCTACCTTCATGCCTCAAAAACTGGATCCGAGGATACCATACCATGCTCCCAGAACCAGCCACACGATTCAGGAGACGGAAACAGGCTCTAATCTTGTGTGGCGTAGGTTGTCAGCGGAACGATGTCCGGGTGTATTCGACGTATCTGGCCAAGGGCACTTCAAGTTGAGAAGCTCGCCCTCGGAGCCGGACACCACTCACTCCAATGCGTTCTTTCACTTTCGGGAACATGTCGCCCCACTCACTGAAAGTCAAACTGTTGCCGTGCTGCGCGGACAAATTTTCTGTATGGATCTCCCGCCTAATTTCCACCCACATACGGGTCATGTGCCGTCGTCGGTGAGACGAGATTCCGTAGCTTGACGCAACTGAAATGAATCGAAATTGAGGCTATGAGTAAGAAGTTCCAATTTGATCTCACTGAAATTGTGCGGACAGTCCGTCTTGCTACAAATCTACGATGTTGCGCATTTCGTTGTAGTCATGGCGCCGCGCTGCAGGCTCAAGCGGCAAAATGGAAAACGCTGGCCTGGACGAACCTTTGCATCAGTGGACTCTTGTATACGGATGTGCCACTCAGCGCAGCGCTCCGATTCAGCACTCCGCTCGTAGAACCAATCTAATCACGGCCAAGGCATCAGGCCAATATTATCCACAAGTTGAAGACAGGTAAAGCATATGGCTCAAACTCTGTCAATACCTTATATTCCTGGTAAAACCTTTCAGCAAGACACATTCATCAGCTACAGCATGGTGACTGCTGCTGTTAATACTATAGTAAGAAAGCATATAAATCATCATTCATAGACCAAACTCATAAAACTGTAGGAAGCAAGAATAGACAGATACTAGATAGGTACAGCACATGAATGCTCAGCAAGAAAGTATAAACTACATGATTGGGATACCATCATTGGAAAGGAATCTCTGTATAACAAAGTTATTACTTCTGACTCAATTCATACTTATTTATAGGTGGTACAATCTTTAATTGATAAACTCTAGTAGTTTTAAGCACTTTTCTTGCATTGCTACATCCTGAGCCTGCTTAGACATGTCATATGCCTTCTCTAATGCACATTGTGCATCCTGAAAATGTCCCCTCATCATATGTATCCACCCCAAATCATACAAGGCATTTCCCTGACCTAACACATCATGACCAGCCTTTAAACAGTCTAAGGCCATTTGAAGTGAAGCTTCTGCCAGGTCATATTCTTCTTGGTCTGCATATACAGTTCCAAGACCCTGATAATCATTTCCCTGACCAGAAATGCTATTAACATTGGTATGAAGTTGAAGGGCAGTTTTATATGAAGCTTCTGCCTCACTCAGCCTAGAGCATTTTCTATATAAATTTCCAAGGCCATAATAATCAGTCCCTTGACCAAGTACACAATTGGCAATGGTATGAAGTGTCAAGGCAGTTTTAAAAGCCTCCTCTGCATCTTTCTCTCTATTATCTTGAAGCATATATATATGCCCAAGTTCATAATGATCATTCCCTTGACCTAAAGCATCACTGCTAGCCTGGTGGTATTTTAAAGCCATTTTAAGTGAGTCCTCTGCTTCTTCAAGCCTATTTAGTGCTAAGCAAATATGTCCAAGGTGTTTATAACAATTTGCTTGGCCCAAATTTTCTTGGTTAGCCTTGAAATAATTCAAGGCCCTTCGAATGGTAGCTTCTGCCATGTCCCATTTACATTCTGCTGAGTAAATCAGGCTAAGCTGATTTAAAATTGCAGCATGAGTGGAATTGCCCTTGTCTTTACCCAAGGAGCATAGCCTTTCTGCCTCAACCAACTTGGATTTAGCAGCTTCAAAATTAGAGGCATAATAATACAATCTCCCCCAATAGTAAAGACATATTGCCAAGCATGACATATCAGCATGTCTCTCATGTATAAATTCAATGGCTTCACAGATTAATTTATCTGAGAAGTCTCCAATTCTTTCATGAAATCGAGTAAATTTAATGATTGCATCAAGGAGCTTATTTTCATCTTTATAGCTTGACTTCAAAAGATGAGATAGCATAGACTTTATGTTGTTCACTTCCAACACCTTCTCATCATATAACAGAACATCATGTGGAGCAGAGGATGCTAGAGTCATATAAAACTCCTGTAACAAAGCTTCATAAACTGATGGAACAAAGCTCTGATTAATGCAGAAGTCACGAATAATTGGGTGGGTTTGATATCTCTCCCCAATAATGCTTATCAGGCTGCATTGTTGAAGAATAAGAAGGTTTGAGAATACATCTATCTCAATGAGCACCTCTTTAAATCTCTTCAACTGCTTAATGTGCATCCCATCTGGTAGCATGCTTAAGATACCAAGAAGGTACTTAGCAGAAGGATTATCTCTCATTCTCCTACTGTCAATTGAGAGCTGAATTGAGTGCTCTAAATTTGACAACCTATAGGTATGTCCCTTCTGAACAAGCCCCATCTGCTCTCCAAACCACTGTTCCCAAAGAAGTGAGGGTGGTGCAGTCTGAGCAAGATGGGCCAATAATCCAACAGCAAGAGGAACATAATCCACAGCCTTGATAAGTTTCTCTGCATAATCATCAAAGTTATCAGAAATATGTGTCCATATTTCTTTGGCAGAGTCATGACTGAGGCTCTTTAGTGGGGAAAGCACTGGCTGTGTCCAATTTGTCTGTGACGGCCTCTCTGTGCCCCGCATTGTGACAAGTACAGTCACTGAATGAATTCCGGTGATTCTCGATAACAACTGCTCCACAGATTGTCTAGTGTCACTACCCTGATCCCAGGGTGACTCGAAATTATCAAAGCAGAGGATACATTGCTTCGAATTCAAAGCGGCATGTATAAAATCCCAGGACATCTCTAAGCCACTCCGGAAAATGCCAACGGATTTGGAGAGCTGAATGAGAAGTGACCCAGATGAAGTGATCGATTCACAGGCCACAAAGTATCTGGCATCCCGGAAATGCTTTTCAATGCGATGATCTGTGAGCACCGCATTTGCAAGAGTGGTCTTTCCATATCCAGCAGATCCTAGGATTGCAATCCGTGCCGGACGGGACGCAACATTGGTGAGAATCATATCAATGATCTGGGCTAGCTCGGCATCACGCCCAAAGAAGTTCTGTGGTTTCAATGGCACAGATCTGAGTAATATCAGTATGTAGTTACTTCGAAGGTACGAGTGGGAGACACCTACGTGATTGCGATTTCTTGGTTAGACTGAGTTGTCTGTTCGGTTACAACGTTAGTCAGGCCCACTAAAAACACGATTCCCGTACATTGCGCTGTTGAACGACTTGCGCCAAGAGAGCTATAGTCACCCTGGTCTGCAGAAATGTTTAATGTTTGAACAAAAGGAGCAACAATGATAGTGTCAACGGACCTGAAACACTTGAAGCACATTTGACAATATTCCGTCATATTGTTTGACTTTACGAAGCATATTAGCACGATTAAGCACCTTCTTGACTCCTTTGACCTCCGCACATTCATTCAGGGCCGAGTCAATCCCGTTCAAGTCCCTTGGTCAAGATAAGGACGTGAAACGTTTCAGTTATGCAGAGGACACACCTCTGAAGGGATCCTAGGATAGTACGGATGTTTTGAGGCAGTTCTTCTTCTTTCAAGTCATGCTCTTTACACATGTTGCCGACGTCAACAAGCACACTCGCAACATTCTCTAGCTTTAGCATCACCAGTGCCCACTCATCCTTGAATAGCATCACTTCCTGGTATCCAAGTATCAGCATACAAGATTACGACTGCAAGTATGCGCTTACATCTCTCATTTTGAGAGCTTGGAGTATGATGTGTGCGACGATGGAGATATATGGTACCTTTCCTGCCAAGGCACTGAATTCCTTGAGGGCACTAAGAGAAGTATCAACTGCGCCAATCGCAGAGTCAGGGACTCCTCCGATCTGGCGCGATAGGGGAGGAGGATTGAGGCTACGACTCGGAGGTGCTGGAGAATGGACACTGATAAGCGTTTGATAACGAGAGATGTAAGTGATACTCACGGATTTGCTGTTTGTTAGGGGTGGAGGAACGAAGAAAGTTCCGGACCTTATTCTTGAGAGAAGCTTTTTCGGATGACATTTTTTGAAGATTGTTGATAGAGACGATGGTGCGGTGGGTGAGAAAGTGGCCAAGGCGGACTACCCCTTCAGCAGAGGCTGTGCGTGGCGTGGTAAATGTGGCGGCGTACTCCGTACGTCACTTTTCGAGCTCGGGCTGGCTTATTTGGAGCCTGACGACGACTCTCGATCTGGCAGTCTAGCATGAATTCATTCACTTTTCTTTTTAAGTCTCACAGTTCATGATGCGGTCCCCAGACTGTTTGGATATCTCTCCGCACAAAGTCATTGTATCGATTGTCAATGGATCTAGTGGCCCAACTTCAGAACTACGTTCTTGGAAATTGTTCTGTCGACTATTGCTCACCTCAGCTCATCACAAGCCAAGCTCGCTTTCATCAATCCTGTCCTCTCTTTGAGAATAATTTTCTATGGTATAACTGAAGGAATTTTTAGGTCTAGCCCGCTCGCGGAATTCTATCAGGCAACGGGAATCGTCATCCTGATTCTCCGCGTTATGCGTTGTTTTGACTACACCCTATACCGGCAGTACATCTCGATCTCTTGAACGCATGGATTAGTAGCAAGGTTTACCACGTATTAGGGTCGTTTATTGCGCTGATGCTGTTTTCTCATAAATCGAACTGGATGGGCACCTCGGTCTGTGTTATGCGTCATCCTATTCCGGTTCTGACTCACCTCAGGCACAGAAACTGCCGACTCTTAAACGTGCATCGCGAGTCAGAGCGATGACCAGGTGATAGAATTAACTGAAGCGCACAAAGAATGTAGCACCCTCCTCGGAGGACGATGCGTGGGGTGGATATTCTGTCGTCAGCGACGCTTGACGCATGGGCAATCTAGGAATAGATGTTCGCTGCCCTGATGTTCTTGGAGCATGAATCGAGAGTCACGGATCTTCGCCGGGAGAAAGATATGTGGCCACCATCCCTGGGAGTGAACCTGTATGTAGAGCCTGAGCGCGAGGTTGTGCAAGGGCCCGTGGAAATTCCTAAAGAGCGACCGCCACGACAACCGCGTCGGATAGGCCACTTTTAGCGGAAAGTAACAGTGAAGCATCGATCGCATCGCAACGACCTCATAGAATACGTTTACACATCCGATACCATTACAATCCCACCCTCGCTGTCCAAACGTGTCCTCGCTGAGCGCGCGAGAGATAAATTGCCCCGGTGGGCCCTCCCGCCCTGACTCGTGACCCGTGGGTTATGGGTACGGGTAAGACGGGAGTTGCCTGTGCTCATCTTTAGTGCCTGCCTGGCCTTCCCACCCCTCGCCCTGCCCTTCCACCGCGTGCCACCGCCTCTCTTGCTACGCTCTGCCGCAGCGCATGGCCTGCCTCCCTTTCCACACCCTGGTTGACGGCTTTGGGCTGGCCTGGCGTTTGAGAAAGCCAAGGCCGTCTCAGGCCAGGCTAAAGACGCGGTTTTCAAGCCAAGCCAGGGCCAGAACAGCGCTAATACCATGTCACGGACCATACCAGCCAACATCCTCAACCCGCTTATATCAGTATAAGGCCCTCCTTCGTCGAGGAGGACAAAGGAGGTAGGCGGCAACAAGCTCTCCTGCAGCTGAGATGCATTCAAGAACTGTGGCCAGCTCAAGATTAATAATCGGTGCGAAGCTTATACCGGAATGGAATGATTAGTTATAAAGCCGACGCTGATTTACCCCTTGCTAGATCTGCCTCTGCAGCTTGGTTTACATTCCTATACTTTCTGCAGTACAGGCCATCAAGGACCCGCTATTACTTAGTCTTGTAGAGTGGGACATGGTGGCCTTCGATGTTTGGCGATGAGGAGGCATGTCTGGGGTCTGGGCCTCTTGTGTGTGGACCTGGCGTCGAATACGTACGTCCAGATTATGTAAAATGCATTTTGATATTGAAACTCTGCTGTCAAAAGGTCAACTGGCCATGGAGCGTGAACGCCCCAAATTGTGACATATTGTATTGACATAAGGTCTCCCAACATAAACATGGTGAACTTGTCGCATGTATATTTTAAGTTACATCCGGCTATTAGAATAGAGATAGAACCAGGCAGCGAGAGATGAGGGGTCATCATATGCGTAGGGTAATGTTAACGCTCGAGGGGAAAAAATAACAACATCGTTTATGCATAGCAGTAGATAATTAAAAAAAAAGAAATGTGCGACTGTGAGAGAAACGGGGACCAAAGGCTGGATGAGAAAGGAGAGAATAGTGGATATAAAATGAGGGAGTATACGCTTTTGCTTTCATGACGAAATAAGAGCAAAGTAAAAGAGAAGAAAAGTGTGCGTTGTGCTTGTTACGTTGTATTTCAGGCAGAGAATGCCGGCGGGTATTGGGAGTGTAAAAAAAAAGTGATCGTGATCGTCCTGGAGAGTACCCGCTTGCCTGCCGTTCCATTTCGCGATACATCTCGATCAGTGAGCTCGCCTTGGGACCTGGCTTCCCAGATAGCCTGTCCCGCACTTCTTGTTGTCGTTGCAGGTCACGTGGCGTATAAATTAGCGTCTGCGGACTCGCCGCTGTCGGGGTCACCTCATCGGGCAGTCTATCCGCCGTGAGGTCGAAAAGGAGATGTTTGGGCGGTGAGGCAGGAGGTGTAGTAGCACCGCCCGAGTAGACGCTCTCTGTGACGTCGCTGCGACGCGCTGGTTCGCCATTGCTTTCTGCTAAAGAAAGAACGATCTGGCCGCGAGGATCTATGTCGAGGTCTATGCGCGCCAAGGCGGCGTTCTGGATGGATGTCAAAGTAACCTACTCGACGCGGCGGTCGCGGCGATCGCTTTTGACGAAGTTGCACGGGCTCCAGCATGGACTTGGGCTCGGGCTCGGAGCTCGAACTCTACATTAGTTTAGCTCCCAGGAATCGTGCGCGCATAGTATATTTCATCAAGGGATGCCCCGTGACTGTCGATCATCGAACGGTGAGGCACATTCATCGGCTCAATATCCGCTTCATTATCTTCGTCAAGTAGAATCGCAGGCGAAGGCGAGCACCTGAGCTACTTACTCACGCAGCATGTGCATCAGCGCAGCTGGCGTTGCACGCTCGCGGACCATCGGGGCGGCGAACATCTTATCCAGATTGTCCGACCGCCGTTCGTTCTTCGTCGTTTTTCGTAGGCTTGAGTTGATGAAATTCGACTCGACATCGCCGTAACTCGCCAGCCGCGTTTCAAAAGTCGATGTTCTACGTGAGTGGCAGACTAACGGGTAGCCGGAAACGACGCTTGCTAATAGTAGGTGGGTTAATTGAGGTAGATGGAAGGACGGTAGCACCCTCTCTCGCGGGCCTTCAAAGAGAGAAGAGATTTCTGGGCGAGAAGAATGCCAAAACATCGGGATTTGGGCGGTGAGGAACCAACTGGTCGAGGTTCGGGGTCAGATACCTCTCGCTTCATGAGTCTGTCGTGACACAGCGAGATTTTGGTACTACTATTATCTCCGCGAAGTAGGCCCTCGAATTCGGCTCACGAGAGCTCCTAGGCACGTGACTCACACGCGTAACCGGACGCCCATTAAGGCGGCTTGCCTTCATTTCCAGGTGAGAAGAATGAAACAAGCGTATTTCGGCTCTGGACACCCACAGAGAGCTGTTTGCGGTATTCAAGAGGTACAAACTTCTCAAAGAGAAATACCTTGGTAGTAAAAAAATAAGCCATCTCGTGTTCTTTACTCTGCATACCAATGCTCACCAGGGCCCAATTACACTTTCTGTTGACTTCTTCCCGTTCTCTATCGATCCACCCACCACCGTACACCCGATCACAGCACACATCGATA
>QFDX01001257.1:0-10163 GCA_003315875.1 Lactifluus piperatus
GTGTCGCCGGTTGTTGTTCCTGGAAACAAGGGTCTGAGAGTGGCTTCTGTTAACAGAAAGGATGAGGGCTTGTTCGTCGATGTTGTGGCCCATGAAAGAATTACCTAGGCTGTGACTTGTCTTTGCTCTGTTTCGAGCTCTGACGGCCACGTGGAGGCTTCTCGGGGGTGGAGGGTTTAGTAGTTGTAGTTGGGATAATATTTGACTTGGCTGAGGGGCGAATCGATTGAGCAATCTTGTTTAGGTCATCGGATGGCTGAGGCTGTGCAGTCACAGCTGGCAACTGCGGTGACTGACGGGCAGTGCTAGCCGGCTTTGTCTTGTTATACGTTGAACGAGCTTGACGATTATGATGATTCTGGTGGTGTAGCTGTTGAGAACGGGGAGGGGTGACTGAAGTAGGCTTTGACAAAGAAAGAACGCCGGGAATGCGAGTTGGCTGAACGAGTAGGGTCGGAGGAGCCGAAGGATGCCGACGATGAGATGAAGGGGAAGAGAGGATATGAACGGGTTTCTGAACCATGATCATTTCGAGAGTGTAGTAGGGGAAGAGTGAGAGGGATGGAGATGGAGATGGAGATGAGGGACGGGGATGGGGACGGGGATGAGTGGATGTATGCGTTAAAGTGAGAGGGAGATGCGGATAACTAAGATTAAAAAAAAGGAAAAAGGACGCATGGGCTGACAATTGTCCCTTTTGAACTCCCGTAACTTAGCTCGCTTCCCGCAGTTTCCCGGGAATCAGAAGGTGGCGCTTTTTCACACTCCGACGGGATCTCATTACGCCCACTTCTAATTTTGGCCTTATGCCGCCTGGAACCCATGCCCGGCGAGCCATTCCCAGTATCTCCGTTCGGCGACCTTTGTTTGCGCCCCCTTTACCCCTCCCCTTAGCCCACATTAACGCCCTTCCGTTATCGTGACCCTTCAACGCTCTCCGGGACCCCCCTTATGTTGATCATCTCACCAACGTTTCCCTTACCCCTCGCTGCTCATGTGGCCTCGTGGCTCAGGGCCCACTTTTTCATTTTTGTTTCATCGTGCGCTGCTCATAAATCAATTCTCTAGCGTTCTTCCCTTGGATTCCCTGCCCTGCCATGCACAGACACACAGATAATTTTCTTTTCTCTTGCCTAATCTAAAACCTTATTTCTATAATCCCACTAATTCCTGTCGTTTTCGGACACCCCTATTTCCCCATATTGCTCCATTCCCTCGCTTACACCAAGTCGTCAGATTCTTGATCTTCCCTTTCCTTTCTCATCTAATCTCACCATGTGTGTACCAGCGTCTGCCAGGCCAATAATGCGAGGCTGCATCGTCGTACCCGATCAGATTCTTCTTTGGGTTCATGGAATTATTGTTACTCATTGAAAGGGCACGAAATAACATGTCTGATCTCAGCTCACCGCAACCTGGCGAGCCTGGCACTTACATACTATTAGAACCGAAAGAAGGCGTTACGAACCAAACACAACAGCTTCTTGTACACATCATGCACATGTACGCCTGCGATAACCCGGGTGCCAGGGATCACCTTTGCGTATACATTACCATTATTGTTCTTTCGTTCACTTGCCTTGTAACTGGAATTAATAAAGGAAGAGAAAATGAGGATAACTGGTAGGCGTATTCGTCGACATCGCGGTCGAGCGAAGGACAAAGTACGCTTTGTGTAGAAGTAGGACTGACAATTAGACCCTCGCGTCATCAATGGCCATGCCTCCAACACGCCCATTCGCAAACTCCGCCGTTCCTTCTGTTGCGTTTGGTCGCTCTTCTCGTCGCAACGACAATACAACAACAAGATGCGACGCACAATCTTTATTATGCCAACAGCATCTTGCGAGGGTCCTCGATGTACTCTTTCACCCTCACTATATGTGTACGTTCCCACGACAACGACATCAGTTGGTTGAATGCGGCAACCAATAGCGTTCACTTACCGAGGAATGTTACAGCCTCCCGCCCGTCCAGTAACCTGTGGTCGTATGTAAGCGCGACAACCATTATCGGCCTTACAACAATCTGTCCATCTACGACCACAGGGCGGTCCTTAGTTGCATGCATTCCTATGGTTCCGCATGATTCGTTAGACCAGGGCTGGGGCACCTCGTAAGCACGCACCGAGTACAGCCGATTGGGGTAGGTTGATGATAGGCGTGCCGTACAACGACCCAAACACGCCTCCGTTAGAGCTATCAATAAACTTTATCAGTAACAACGCGCTCGGATTACTATAATGCACGCACATTGTGAACGACCCCCCGGCCATATCCTCAAGGGTCAGTTTGTTATCTCTCGCCTATTTTATCGAGAAAGAAAGAAAGAAAGTTCTTTGAGTTTCTCGTAAAAAAGCATGATGTGCGAGACCTGCCTTTTTCCCAAGGGCCGTAAGCTCCCGCTCGAATTCGACGAAAGAAAGCGATTCCGCGTTTCTGATAACGGGCGTGACAAGACCCTTTGGAGTCGCGACCGCCACGCTGAGGTCCACATAGTCGCGATATACGATCTCGTCACCCTATTCATGGACACGTTGGATTAGAGATCGACCCCATCCCCCAACTATCAGCAATCAAATATGAAAACAGCCCTAACCTCGATCGACGCGTTCGCAGCCGGAATCTCCTTGAGGGCCAACACGCACGCGCGCGTAAAAGCACTCATGAATCCGAGCTTGATCTCATGCTGCTTCAGCACCTCGTCCTTGTACCGCTTGCGCATCTCCATTAGCGACGACATGTCGATTTCATTGAAAGTAGTCAAGAACGCTGCCGTATTCTGCGATTCCTTCAGTCGCTCGGCGATTCGAAGGCGCATCCGGCTCATCTTGACCCTATTCTCGTTCCGCGAGAACGCAGCCGGCGCAGAGGAGTCTGCGGCTGCGGGTCTAGCCTCGTCTTTCTTCGGCGTGGATGCGGGTTTGCTCGTCTCCTTCACCTCCACCTTGCTGCCGCCCTGAGCTGCCTTCGGCGCGCTCGGCGGTGGTGCCGACTGCGAGGACAGTCCCTGCTTAGCCTCGGACTCGCCCGAGTCCTTTTTTTCCGCCTGCGGTGCAGCCTCGGACGATTCGGTGCCAGCAGAAACAGAAGGTGAACTCGCCTCTCCCAGCGCGAAACGGAACAAGTCCTGCCCGACCGTCACAGTATCTTCCTCGTTAACGAGCAGCTCGGTGATTCTGCCTGCTGCCGGTGCGTTGACGGACACGTCAATCTGCAAGCAGTTGAGACATTGTCAGTCAGGTCCCGGTTTCCGGTTATGACAAAACCCCCAACAAAAGTCCGAAAATCGGCGGGGAAACGATAGATAACTAACTAACTAGACGTGGTAGTGTGGCGTTACATACCTTGTCAGTCTCAATAGTGGCGACCTCCTCGTCGGCCGCAACAGCGTCACCGACTTTCTTCTGCCACGTTTTGAGCGTGCCCTCCGATATGGACTCGGCCATTTGTGGTACCTTGACAGTCTCATCTGTCACCCAACACGACATCAGCCACGGTGTTTCACCCCTGCCCTAAACGTAGTCGAAACTCCGTACCCTTTAGCAATTTGGTTGTATGGAATGCGGCACGGCGCGTGAGTTCCCTGGAACGTGTATCGCGTGAGATAATACGACATGTTACATGTACACAGTGAGAATTCGGAGGGGGGTTGAGGGGAGGGTGTAGAACGGATAGTGAAATGATAAGTGACACGGCATGGAACGGGCGAGAAATAGACCGGGGCGAGAACGCACCAGTAGCGCGATGTGGTGAAGGCCCCAGCCATGCTACGCGGGATCATGCCCTGTGCACGGGCGAGAGTAACGACGCGTTTTGGAAGCATAGCTTACAGCGCCGTAGAGTGGGGTAAAATAATTTCCGAGAGGAGTTGGTTTAAGAGAAAAGAAGGTGTGACAAGTAAGTTTTATGACGAGGTTGTCGTTCTGTCAGGCTAGGCTAGTGATGCTCCGAGAGCGCTTACGCCACCTTGACTGATGGCCCGTCCGTAGTACGGCCGTAGTTCCGATAGTTTCAGTTTCATCGCAGCGGTAACGCACATAACAGCACTGAACCCCACTAGTACTCATGGCATTACAAACAAGACAACGATAGCGATGTATGGTTACTGATGTACAAGTATGATACAATTAATATGTTGGTATACACGGGCAAAATACGGGTCGCAAGGAGAGAAAAAATCATTCCAGACAAGAGACAACCATCCAACGTCATGGGAAAGTGAGGATAAAGGCCTTCATCGCCGCCTCCCAACTGCATCTAGACAGTGCATTCGCTCCTTCTGACGGATCACCACCGCACGCCTGCTCAAGCAGCTTCGGTACCTGCCCCATTATTGCTTCAAATTCCTTCTTCACATTTTCCTCCCGTTTCCACACATACGGAAACTTCCTCCTTGGCGCTAGCTCTCCTGCCCCAGAAACGGACCACGGTGCTCGGCGTTGTTCATATCCACGCCTGGAGGACGCACCCGCAGCTTCTACGACCGCACGCTCAGCTTGCTTGTACGCGTCGTGACCAGGCGAGCACAGCTGCTGCAGCGCCCCATGCGTGTAATTAAAAGCGATAGACCGCAAGGTCGGGAAGAAGTGTACCAGCGAGCCTGGCGTGCCGCACACGACAGGACAGTCGGGGTTTGGGCAACCCGGTGGTTCGATGCCATTACGTTGGCACTTGCCATGGAAGTAGGACGGAAAGATCGCTGTTTTCATGCCGTCGTACGAGCTGCCATCATACGCAGAGATGATAGGCCGAAGGTATGACATTGAGTCATGATGACTCCCATGGGGGAGGAGGTTTTGTGAAATCTGCTGGGCCTGCGAAACGTTAGGGAAAGTGCACAGGTGGTCGAGAACTCACAGTATGTTGGAAGACAGAGTCGACTGGGGAGGTATAGTTCCCTAACCAAGCACGAGTAATCTCAACTATGCATTCGCCCTCGCATGCGAGGACAGAGACTGGGCCAGCTAAAAGGAGAATGGAGAAGGCGAGGAAAAACATTTTGGTGGTTGACGACTCTTGCCAAGCTGGGAGTTATGCAACTGGCGGTATTGTTGAAAAGTAGATCGTGCAGCGAAAGCTAAAGCTATTCGAACCGAGGCAGACTCATGACGCACTCGTGTGTGTGTGCACGTGTCACCGCGACAGGAATGCAAACGGGAATGGAGCGAAATGTATATGCAAAACTGGTATGGAAATAATGCCTAGTCGTAGTCAAACCCTGTCAAAACAAGGTGTCAGGACTTCAAAACGCCCATGAAAGGGCCGCACGTACCACCTCCAGTTGCTTCACCGCCACCTCCGCCCAAATCATCTAGATCGTCACCCTCCCCATTATCAAAGTAGTTTTCTGCGTAGTCGTTATCATATTCTTCGTCTACATCATAATCTTCTTCCGCAGCTTGGGAGCCAGCATCTGATCCATCTGATTTTTCCTAAAGAAGAATTAAAGTCGAGACAAAGGAAGGCGAAAGTATGGCAGACCTCCTCTTCCGCTTCATCCTTTATGTCATCTAGATTGACGCGTTTCACTGGCTTTTTATCCACTGCCAATTGTTTTTAGTCACTGGGCCAAAACCATCTAATACACTTACATTTTCGCTTCTTCCTCGGGTCGAAGTAAGCCTCGAAGACCTCTTGAGGGAAAAATGGCTGATGAAGGTCCTTGCGTTCTAACTTGGGTCGGGAGGCAGCAGCGGGACGGTACTTATCCGCATATCGTTCCAACTCTTGTTGTACAACGTATGAAGGGATCAGCTGTAGCGGAGCAAGTTACTCACCAGTAGACTTGACAACCTCTGTCACGTAATAGGGCGACTGGCGGAGTCGAGCTGCGAAACCGAGTTGCAGTTCGCACGTACGCTTCTCTTCCTCTGAATACTCTGTCAGCACAGGAAGTGGCTCATGAGGCTATGACATATTTCTTAATGTTGTGAGGATGAATGTGCATGAGGAAGAAAGAGTACGTACAGGGTAGAGTGCACTCTGCTCCCTAGAAATTGCTTGTATATCTGCAAATGTCAAACCCATCGGAGGTGGGTTGCTAGCTCTACCCGCGAAACCTCCACGACCACCAGCAGCACTTGCACGACCTCTAGACATTTGTGTTAACTTAGGTTAGTACAATTGATTAGTAAGCTATTTGTTCCGTTTATTGAGTGGCATTCGAACTCCGAAACATCCAAACACTAGAAAAAGCCGCGTCGGCGCTTTCTGTCTTTCACTCCCCGCGACCAACCAACCCTCTCCTTGTCTCTCTTTCGCTCCCTTTTGATCTCAAAGAAAAGTACTGTTACACTTCTCCCAATGGATAAGTCACTTGATGAGGTTCGTTTTTGCGTTTCGGTTGCTCCCACCACGCTCCTCACCTTAACTTTTCTTTGTTCCTTGTGCAGATTGTTGCTGCTTCCCGCACAGCCAAACAATCAAAGCGCGGGGCTGCACGTCGCGGTGTCCGCACTCAGCTCCTTGGAACGACCGGTCCATCTCCCTCTACTAAGGCTCGACTAGCAAATACCCCCAAAGCGGCTAATGGTGCCACCCCTCAACCCGTCGAAAAAATCGTCGTTTCCAACCTCCCGCCTGACGTGAATGAAGCCCAAGTAAAGGTTCGATTCTTTTCATCAATGATACCTCTATGAAGAGGTTTGACACCAACTCATTTTTATAGGAGCTTTTCCAAACTACGGTTGGCCCTCTTCGTGAAGTTAATCTCCACTATGACGCAAATGGCCGTTCAAAAGGCGCGGCTTCCGTTGTCTTCCAGAAGAAAGGGGATGGCAACAAGGCGTACCAACAATATAATAACCGCCTCATCGATGGGAGTTAGTATCCGCCCCACTTTCTCTCCTTTAAGCTCGTCTTCTAGTTCCGTGACGCCAAGTCGCCCACGGACTCGTTTGATTCGCCTTCGTGCAAGGGCAAGCCGTGACCGTGACATCTCTCTCGTGACGGCCTCGCTTCCTGGTCTGCCCTCACCAAGTAAAACCTGCGTCCTGGGTGTGCTCTTGGGTATCTGATACGCCTCGCTATGCGAGGCACGTATCCGGTGAACCTGATGAGCTGTCCCATCGTGTCGCTCCCCTCATGCGAAGTCACCGCAGAGCACAGGTCTGATCAGCCTCGTGTACTGTGTCGCTGAAAGGGGGTGGATGCGTGTTTGTTGAGGTATCGGTCCTCACACCGAACGTGGTTAAGGGTCGAGGGTGGCTAGTGGGTACAAGTGTCGGACAGAGAAGTTCCAGCTCTGGAGTGTCCTTGAACGTATAGACGTTCGCTGTCGCTTCAAGGCCGGTTTCGGAGGATTGCAAAAACGGGTCTGATGTGCCCTATTCAATCCGTTCTGCAAGGTTAAGGCTAAATTTCGACGGTGTCCGGCGTTCGTCCGAAGGATCTGCGAATTGCTCGACAGCTGTTTCTTAGCTCGGCTCGTTTTCGTCTTTCGTTTGCCTCGCGCACCGCTGAACACTCAACTGACCAATTAACCCCTCTCCGTCATTCCTCACTTGTTCCTTATCATCCACCGTCTATCGCCTCCAGAGCGTCCCATGAAGATTGAAGTCGTTGTCGACCCATCTCGCCTCGCTGCCACCCCCAGTCTCGCTTCCCGCGTTGCCCCGGCAGAAAACACCGCTGTTGTAACTAATGGCACCCAAGTTGCCAGGTCGGTCACTGTAGCGTTCTAGGCTTCGGCAGGGTAACTTAACAGATGCAATTATCCTGTGACAGGAGCCGTGTTGGCGCGCCTCGAGGTCGCGGTAGAAGACCAGGTACTCGCAAGGCAGAGCGGCCGCAAAAGTCAGCCGAAGATCTCGACGCCGAGATGGAGGTTGGTGTTAAATTGAGCATATTTTAGCTCGGCATCACTAAATACGTCTTCTTCAGGATTACACTGCTAGCAATGCTGCTCCAGCTGCGACTGCTGCAGCTTAACGTTGTTATCTTGTATATCGACTTTGGGTTTCCGTCCATAGTGTATAATGTTTCTTGTTCTCGCTGCTTCTCCATTTTAATGAGTACCACTTTTCTATCGTGCGCGCACGAATGAGTGCGAATGAGTCAAACAACAACAGTAATTGTGTTCGTCTATTTATTGTCAGCTATAACTATCACCCTCGTGCGAGGTGCCGCCCTGTATCCTACTGTCATCTTACTATGATGTCTTCACTGACCTCTGAGGGCACAGCAGAGCATGTCCTGTACGCAGAACGACCCGAGTGGTCTGATGTTGTGCCAGTTGCTCAGTATGAGAACATCCAACCTCTTGCGCCGATATTCTATAGTCCAGAATGTACGCAGTGTTCTCTCATTTGCCTGTCTGTTGTGTTGATCAAACTACGATATATACTGCCCCGTCATAACGCTGCGATGGATGATAATGCAGACAAGGATGCGACGGACTATTTTCGTGCCATCGTAAAGGCGGAGGAGAAGAGCTCACGCGTTCTCCAACTTACGGAGACGATTATCAGACTCAATCCTGCGCATTATTCTGCGTGGTTCGTGCCTTTGTGTTTCCTTGTACCATCACTATTCATCTTATTGATGGCGCGCGCGCGTGGGCGTCAGGCAATATCGCTACGAGACTCTTATCGCTATCTCGGCTCCGCTTGAGCCCGAGCTCGTCCTCACCAATGCACTCACTAGAACTTCTTTCAAGACATACCAGGTCTGGCACCACCGTCGGCTCCTCCTCACAGTCCTACGGGACCCCGTACCAGAGCTGGTGTTCAATGAGGAATTGCTTAGGGCAGACGCAAAAAACTATCACACGTGGAGCCACCGGCAGTGGCTGCTCGCACACTTTGACCAGGCAAAGTTGTGGGCGGGTGAGCTGCCCTTTGTCGAGCGACTGCTCTCAGATGACGTGAGGAATAACTCGGCATGGCATCATCGCTTCTTCGTCTCCTTTGAGCGTGGGAGCAAGCATGGCACAGATGAGGACACGGAAGGGGCGGTGAAACGTGAACTTTGGTACGTTTTATATATCTACTTCTTGTTTCTGTTGTTCGGAAGCTGTCGGCCTCGTGGGAGCGCTCACATACACCTACTACTACATGGGGCGATGTCCTTGATCTCACCTATTCCATCTCGGCATAGTTTCGCCAAAGAGAAAATTGCGCTTGCGCCTAACAACGCCTCGGCGTGGAATTACCTGCGTGGGGTCCTAAATCACGCTCGATTGCCCTACTCGACACAGGCCGCATTTGCAAAGCAGTATATTGTCGACACGGTCGAGGCAGAAACCGGGGATGCTTTGGATCTGGATAACCCGCCGCCGTCGAAGGGCGCAGAACTGCCCTGTGCGGCTGCAATTGAATTTATGGCGGACGTCCACGAGGCCGATGGCAAAGAAGGGATTTCAAAGGCTGTGAAGGTACGCAATGATGACGGCAACCGGACTAATGGACCTCATTATCAATATGCTCCGTTTGGTTTCAGTTATGGCGGTCATTGGCACAAACACACGATACGATCAGAAGAAGGTACGTGCCATGGCGTGTGAACCGCCCGTAATTCGTGGTTGATCACGAGGTGGGGTCAGGTACTGGGAATTTCGCGTCCGGGAGGGGACCAAAGCCTATCAAGTACGATAAATTGCATACTCGAGAAGGAAAAAGGGCTCGTATTTTCGTCGTGGTTGTACGATAATAGCAATGTTGGACCGACATTGCCAATTTGTTCTCTGGCAAAGAGAGTTCGGTCGTAGTGTTATATGGAATGTGGTTATGCCCGCGTGATCTAATACCCATCCGTACATCCAAGTACAGCGCCTTTATTCATATGGGATAGGTCGGTTACTGCCTCGTTCCCAATTCTTATAATTGGGCTCAACTAGCTTGCGCACCCCATCAACTCCGCCCTGGCTTTATCAATCTAGCGCTCACCTACATAAATAACTCCCCTCGCTGATATTCTCTCGGACGTCTATCATGTCCAACCCTCATCAGAACAGTGGCTTCACTGGCAGCGGTATGACTTCCTTTGCACTACCCAATAGTTTGTACTCTGATTCCATGGCACAGGCACGCATTCTGGCAATAGCGGCGGCCACCCATCGTTATTCCATAACAATCAAAAAGGCACTGACACGCAGGGCACAGTCATGCACCTCAGCCATTTCCAGAGCAGCAGCTATAGCGGTATGACCTCCTTTGCACTACC
>QFDX01001258.1:0-21414 GCA_003315875.1 Lactifluus piperatus
TAGCTTATTCATCTGTTTCCCTTTGGGAGCGCAGGTTCGAGTCCTGCTGGCGTCGAAGTTTTGTTCTTCATATGGCAAATTTTCATGCAATTCATTTTCCACTCTTGTTATCTTTTTCTTTTTTTTTTTGGAAAAGCAATGTATTGGGGTAGCAGCAGATAGTAACATGGCAACCTAGAATTTTTTTTTTAAATGTATCATTTACTACGTAGGGCCAGTTTGACTTGCAGTTGTTGGATATTCATTCATGTACTACAGTAGTGACAAATCAAATCGTCATTGAATCAGTTCAATTTTGGCACCAGCCATCGTCCCTCTGTCTCCGTACAGTACTGTATGGGGCACAGGTCAGAAACTCAGTCTTGTTCACTAATAGGCCCATAATATATGCCGAGGAGGATGAACGGCACAGTTACCGGGCATCAGCTCCACCGCCAGTGGCATTGTTCCATTCAACATTATAACATCACATTTCGCACTTCAAAACTCAAAGTACTCAAACCTCAACGCCTCCAGGGCCGTGGAGAAAGAAATGAAATGTTTTTATAACTGCAGCGTTGTCTAGTTTTGGGGGCGAAAGTGCTGCCCATGTCGGGTAGGGCAGGTGTTAGCAGGCAACATGACTACTGCTCAAACAGACCACACCATCTGGGCAGATTCGTTCCCTTTCCGTGAGCTTATGCAGTAAAATAGAGTATAATAAATTTTTGAAAAGGAAACTATGCGTTGGCGAGCTCCTTTGCAAGTTTCTCCGCTTTAACCTTAACGTCTTCGATCGTGCCAGACATGTAGAACGCAGACTCAGGGAGCGAGTCGTGCTGACCAGAGAGAATCTCCTTGAAGGAACGAATTGTGTCCTTTAGCGGGACAAGCTTGCCCTCGTAGCCAGTGAAGACTTGAGCAACCTGGAAAGGTTGTGACATGAAACGCTGGATCTTGCGGGCACGTTCGACCTGAGAGCCACGAAATGAGAACACGAAGACGACAACATCACCATATACTCACGGTCAGCTTATCCTCCTCAGACAATTCATCCATACCAAGGATAGCAATTATGTCCTGGAGCGACTTATAGTCTTGGAGGATCTTCTGGACAGCTGTCGCAATCTCATAGTGCTCCTTGCCAACCTACATATTCGAAGCCGTGAGATACTTGAACACTCATTCAGAAGAAGGCCCTTACGATGCGAGGGTCTAACATGCGAGACTTCGAGTCAAGGGGGTCAACGGCAGGATAGATACCGAGCTCAGCAATCGAGCGTGACAACACAGTAGTAGCATCCAAGTGGGCAAAGGTAGTAGCAGGGGCGGGATCCGTCAGGTCATCGGCTGGGACGTACACAGCCTGCACAGAGGTAATGGAGCCCTTCTTAGTGGTAGTAATACGTTCTTGCCTGAAATGCGAGGTGAGAAGATGTATGCATCAAAAGAAGTATTAACATACATGCCACCCATATCTGTCGAGAGTGTGGGCTGGTAACCGACGGCAGAGGGAATACGACCAAGAAGTGCAGACACCTCGGAGCCGGCCTGAGTGAAGCGGAAAATGTTGTCGATGAATAACAGCACGTCCTGGCCCTCCTCGTCACGGAAGTATTCCGCGATGGTAAGACCAGTAAGGGCAACACGAGCGCGAGCACCTGGGGGCTCATTCATCTGGCCGAAAACGAGAGCGACCTTGGATTCACCCTGAAGGTTGATGACACCCGTCTCAATCATTTCATGGTACAAGTCGTTACCCTCACGGGTACGCTCACCGACACCTGCAGAGCCACGCTCACGTGATCGTTGCGGACAAAGCGGCTAGTATGCTTACCACAGAAAATTGAGAAACCACCATGCGCCTTGGCGACGTTGTTAATAAGCTCCTGAATCAACACTGTCTTCCCGACGCCAGCACCACCGAATAAGCCGATCTTGCCACCGCGAGCGTAAGGAGCAAGGAGGTCCACAACTTTGATACCTGTCTCAAGTACTTCGGCAGTCGTTGACTGCTCAACGAAAGCTGGGGGTTCAGCATGGATCGGCTTGCGGGCAACACCCTTGATGGGACCACGCTCATCAATAGGTTCACCAATCACGTTCATAATGCGACCAAGGGTATCACGGCCAACGGGAATTTGAATGGGGGATCCCGTATCGACGACCTTTTGACCCCGAACGAGACCTTCAGTACCATCCATAGCAATGGTACGGACAGAGTTCTCGCCCAAGTGAGAAGCGACTTCAAGGACGAGGCGGCCGCCATGGAAATTTTGAACTTCGAGGGCATTAAGGATTGGAGGGAGGTCGTCAGTCTCGAACTGAACATCGACGACGGCACCAATCACTGTCTTGACATGGCCGACAGCTGCTTTTGACTCGGTCGCGTAGGAGCGTGCTGTGTGGAGAATTACGTGTCAGCGAGGATTTTGACGGAGAGCAAAGGGACGACAAGAAAAGGTCAGGGAGGCTCTTAGAAAGGAAAGATGGCTCACCGGGAGTTGATGATGCGAAGCGTGTAGGGCGCAAGCTTGACTGGGTGCCAGCAGGAACAGAGAGCGCAGCCCTTGCGAGGATGGGAGAAGCAGAAGTTGAAAAGAGGGCATTAGTTCGCTTCACAGTGTTCACCGCCCTGCGGGAGAGACGAGTGACGCCGCGAGAAGTGAGCATAGTGCTAAACTGCGACGACAACAACAATGACGCGGAGAAGGTGAAAATATGTCGATGTCGATAATGCGTTGGCAACATTTCGGAACTGTGCGTGCGTGGTATATAATATTCAGACACAGATTCAGACTCCGACGACACCGGTTCAGCCCGACTACTGTAGTTGTTAAAAACAACGCTCGAACGGCGAATGGATACTTGATGTTTTTCTTGAACAGAACTCGGTTCATGTAGAATAGCGATGTATGGTCATTTCAAAAAAAGCGATGATGCTCTCCCCGGTGACGTCTCTGAACGTGGGAGTGTGAATGACATCATATCATGTGTCGACATCATCAGCGGCAACCTAAAGCCAATTGAGGGAATGAGCTCGCCAGGCTGAAAGCTCGTTCTTCTCGTGTGCGTACCGCGTCGCTCAAGGCTGTACAGTCATGCTGCCTCGTCCTATGCTGAGGCCTTATCTCTTACTTCACAGCCCGCGTATCTATCCCCGTTCGAGATCATCCCTGCGTAGCCTCCGCTTCTTATCTGCGTCACCAACCCCAGCGCCGCCTACTCCCAGTCGATTTCGATTTTACGGTCGTAAAGCTGTCAAGTACACAGCCTTCATTTGTTTCTCTACCGTTCTTGGTGTTTCTGTTGTTGTCGGAGCGGTGTTCATTCATGATGTCTTCACATACTCAGACCGACACGTAGATCGTGTCCCCGTATCACCGCTCGCACTGCACCCTCAGAGCGGCGGGCCAAAGAATCTTCCAGTTGCAAGTGTGCTCGTTGGAGACGATGACGATGGTGCTCCCGTACCCGTCAAGGATAAGCCGAGACTAGTGGTAGTCGGTGGTGGCTGGGGTGTGCGTCAATCTCCTTCCTTACCCTTTTTCTCTTAATGTTGTGCTCGCCAGGCTGTTAGCGTCTTAAAAGCCTTACATCCTGGCGACTATCATGTGACCATCATTTCGCTCGATACTTTCACAACTTTCACCCCACTTCTCCCCTGTGAGTCTGTTGCCACCAAACGATGTACGGTCCCTATTAAGTTTGGGCTGCTGCAGCTGCGGCTGTTGGCACGGTTGCTGTTCGCTCCCTCGTTGAATCACTTCGAAAGATCATAGCACGCCTGCATGGGCAACTCATTTGTGGACGAGCTGTTGATCTCGTTATGTCTGATCGCCTACTTGAAGTGGAGACAATTGCCGTTGACGGAGAGAAGCGCAATATCTATGTTCCGTGCGGTCATGCTATCGCTTAGACACTTTTAACGATCTAACTTGCTCTGTTAAGGTATGATAAGCTTGTTATAGCCGTTGGCTCGGTATCCAGCACCCACGGCGTTCCTGGTCTTGAACACTGTTTCCAACTGAAAACCGTCGCCGATGCGCGGTCCATACGACGTCGCATCCTAGGTCATTATTCTTGCAACCCAACTTCATTGGTTTGGTTGATAATATGTTCGGGTTTTAGATAACTTTGAGATTGCATCGCTTCCATCGACTTCTGAAGAAGAGCGTAAGCGATTGCTCAGCTTCGTCGTTTGTGGAGGTGGCCCAACCGGTGTCGAAACTGCGGCTGTGCGCCCCCTTGCACACACTTGCGTTTATTCGCTCACACTCCCTTTCCTTTAGGAGATCTACGATCTATGCCAGGAAGATATTATCAACTACGTGCACTTCGGTCCTTCATCTCCCTCATACCATGATAACAATTTTCTTTAGTTTCCTAAGTTATGTCGGAAGGAGGTCTCAATTCATGTGATTCAATCTAGGGAGCACATTTTGAACACGGTACATTAAAATACTTTGGTTTCACAACCTCCACTGACCTTGCTGCCATACAGTACTCTGAAGAGATTTCGAAATACGCGGAGGACAAATTCCAACGTGATGGCGTTGAACTCGTCACATCCGCGCGGTAGGGTCTTTCAACCCAAATTTGATTCGTTATTAACAACCATCCTTAGTGTAGGGGAAGTACACCCCGATCACGTCGTTTACACTATCAAAGATCCGGAAGCTGGTAATATTACCAAACATTCTATCCCAACAAATTTTGTGCTATGGTCAACTGGGATAGCTATGAACCCGTTCACGGCGGTTGTATCCAGCCTCCTACCTAATCAGGTCCACAAGAAGGCCATTGAGGTCGACGCACATCTCCGTGTCAAGGGTGCACCCTTGGGGGATGTATATGCAATTGGGGATTGCGC
This sequence comes from Lactifluus piperatus, assembly GCA_003315875.1. NCBI lineage: Eukaryota > Fungi > Basidiomycota > Agaricomycetes > Russulales > Russulaceae > Lactifluus > Lactifluus piperatus. The sequence continues at coordinate 4,853 of QFDX01001258.1, forward strand.
TACGGTAATGACGTTACCATTTTGCAGACGTGAGCTCATACAATTTACAGATTGAGACTTCTTTGGTGTCGCATTTATTAGAACTTGTTGAAGAGGCTGATCGGAATAAGGACGGCAAGATCGATTTTGATGAGTGGGAGATCATGGGTAAGCAAGCCATCGCCATCTTAGGTACGACTGACCCCTCACCAATTACGGCCAGTCAAACGAATCAAGAAAAAAATACCCATGGCTGCTACTCACGTTGAGAAAGTTTGTATTGACCGCTCATATTACAGTAACACGCCACTTAAAAAGCATTACAGGTCCGGGCCCTGTTTGACCTTTACGACTCAGATTCAGACAACGCACTAAGCCTCAACGAACTTGCCGTGCTTCTACAAGAGATTGGCAATAAAATTACTGCTCTTCCAGCCGTAAGTACACCATGCCTTAAAATATACGCATATCATTCGATCCCACTCCTTGCAGACCGCACAGGTGGCCGCTCAGCAAGGCAAATACCTTGGCCATAAGCTCCACCTCCTGGCCACCAAGCACGATACGTTACTCGCCAATGACCTCCCCGCAGAAACCGATGAGGCTGTCTCGGGGCCCTTCATCTATCGCCATCTAGGGTCCCTCGCCTACATTGGCAACGCCGCCGTGTTCGACTTTGGCCCGTTCAGTCTTACGGGCGGGCTGGCGGCCATGTACGCGTGGCGCAGCATCTATTGGAGCGAACAGGTGAGCATGAGGACAAGGGCACTGTTGATGATTGATTGGATTGTGCGGTGCGTCACATCACTCTTGCATGCTGTGGAGACACAGACTAAGCGGTGTTGTGATCAACCGCAGTGGGGTGTGGGGCAGGGACTTGTCGAGATTGTAGAGGGTAGTTGGCCTTGTCTTACACCTTTTATATTGTTGTGCTCACATGTCCCTCTCGAGTCGCATACACGCCTGTCAGACCTAGACCACAACCTTTCTTCTGTCATCTCCTTTCTTCCATGTCTAACTCAAGTTTGGTATCTGAATGTGTATCCGGCGGTAACCACGGAATGTATCAACACCATTCAGAGTTTTCGAAAGAGTACTCGAGCAGAGCAAACTGTCTAAGGCTCTGACCATTCGAACGACCCTATAATTGCGGTCCTCCCCGCAAACGTTGCAGGACTGGGTGAAAGGACCGTGAGCTTCCGATTGGGCACATCGATGTGGGTTCTTTGTCCTCAATCAGAATGACAAATAGCGAAAAAATAGAGGGAAAAAAGTGAGACGAACATAGCCAGAAATCCAGCCACGGGGAGGTCAAGCATTTCCTCGTCATAGCGCTCTGTGTCTTCTGCATGAAGAGGTGGCGCGAGGAGAGCGACGATCGCGTTGAGCAGGCCCGAGCCGTGCGATGCCGGATCGAGCTGGATAGGCTGCATCTCATTAACAGTGCGCGTTGCGCCAATGGGGAGCGCGGACGACGGCGCCATCGATTCTGAAGTTGGGACGAGATCGTCAACATGTCAGCAATAGACTCTTCTCGCGTAAAAAAAAATTAATTATGGGAGGTAAGTTGGGGCTCACTTTCGCCTATGCGTAGCAAGGTGAGCTCGCCGAAAGGGATAACGGAGCTGCTGGGCGCCAGGTGTCCGTCGAAATCCGCATCGCCGATGGTAAAAGCTGACAATCCAGGTGGAGGCGTAATCACCTGGCCATACATGTACGTATGCAGCTGCTGAGCATGGACGCGCTGTCGGTATTGCACGTCAAGCTCGACGACCTTGACCATGTAAGTATGAGTCGGAGAAAAAGAAACATGCTGTTCATGGTACATACACCACCAGATTTCGGAATTTTCACAACCGTCATTCGATTGCCGTACGTACGTTGCATCTCCGCATTTAGCTTCTCGTGACCTACGACGAGGATCACGTTGACTGAACATTTTAATGAACAATCATCTCAAAAGGTTATTCAGGGTGATGACTTACCTCGGAAGGCATCCACACACGCTCTGATTAGTGTCTGTCGATGATCCGTTGTTGTTGACGGAGACGATGCGAAACTTGATGGAGTATCGACAATGATGCCAGAGGCACGACCTAGCACCAATGTTTCGACATGTAATTATATGTAGCGGCGGGGCTACCGACCTTCCGAGTCGAGATCTTGCCGTTCCATGACATTCTCACCGAGATTGCGGATCAGGCGGTCCATCAAGAGTGGATTCCGCTTGATCTCAGGGTGGCCATACCAATAGGCCAAGGGGAGAAGCGCGTTGGAAGATAGGATAGTAGGTGCTGATGTCGCGGCCGAGCCTAACGGGTTGGCTGGCGACGAGGTGCCAAGCGGGGCAGTTACTGGCGCAGCAGAGATAGTACCTGGGACCGTCCATCCTCCCTAACTTGCCGCAGGCGTTCAGTAGCTTGAGGCCAAGCATCGGAACACGCACCTCGCTCGGATCGCTATTCACGTACATCGGGGTCCAACCCTGACCAGCACGGATGGCATAGTTGGTGAGGATCTTGCAAACCGTCGTCTTGCCGGAATTCTCGGGCCCAAGGACAAGTACACGTGGGGGTTCCGAATCCACTTCTGTGTCTGGGCCAGGAGGGAGAGGCGAGCCCCGAAAAGAGCTTAGTGCGCGTACGCGCATTTTTTCAAGGGCGAGATGGACATTCGCATATGTATACATGGGTGTCTCATCGGAGACGTATTCCGTCGACGGTGTTCCTGTAACGTACTCAAATGTTCATACGACTGCGGTGACGATCAAAGGATAAACTCATCTCGATCGTGCATCCTTGCCAGGTGAAGATGGCCGCTTTACATTCGTGGCCAAAGACATAGTATTTACCATCGGCGAGCTCTGCACCAAACACTTCGGCATGTCCTTTCAGAATCTGGGGGTTATGTTTTTTAAGCATAAGAGTGTTTTAGCTTAACTGCCAGTAGTGAAGGTACCTTGATAGCCAAAGACTTTCCTGGATCGAGCTCGAACCTATACTCGGTCTCAGGATGGAGAACCCATTCCTTGGTGTTGGAACTTCCTGGCTCGCTAGTCGACATCGGATAAAAATCACTCAGATGCAGAGAGAAACTCTTTGCGATGAACCTCTGTTGTTATGAACGCCAATGGACTCGGAGATGAAGTGAGGCCCAAGCCACTCCGTGACCACGCCGCGTGCATTGGAAACGCAAGCGGCCCGCTCTTCCGCTATTCGGTTTGTAGGTGCCAGAGGCATCGGCAGTCAAGGGAGTGCCAGGAGCCAGTGCCATAGATGAACTGCAAATTCTACCTAATGTGCTACTCTGAGGGCAGGTGCCGCTCCCCTTCCAGCTCTCTATCCTAGGTGAGAACTCTTCGTAAACACTTTGACTCCGGCTCGCCAGGGATGTTACGCGCTGCTGATTGGGCTTGTCCTAGAGTACTAACACATGGGCGTCAATGGGATACCCTCGCTCTTCTATGTCTCAATATAACTAGTTTTTTTGCGCGTAGGTGCGAATCTGTTCATGTTTTGACGCTGGGTGCCAGTAGCGTGTTTTTTTTTTCTCTGAACCTTGCGCATGCGTGCCAGAGTGCTCAATCCCGCGTTCTTGCCATGGGTGCCGGTGCCAATGGGAGCCTTGTTATAAAATAGCGGCCAAGAATCGCGTTTGACAATATAACCCTTGAACCAAGACGTGAAAAATAAAGAATGATGCACTCTCCCTCCGATCAGGTATTCCACCATGCCTGGGTAAGCACCCTTGTCGCGGTTACTCTGACGCTAACGGACAATCGTTTATGACGATTGCCTAGCTTTTCTTCGTGCAATGTCGATCGAGCAACCCCGCCCGCGCGGAGCGACCTCTTGAGCCTGGCGGTCGACATACAGCAAGTTCGTTTAACGACCTAGGGTTGCCTTTCAGTACCCAATCTACGTTTCCTTTCCCAACACCCCAACATTACTGGGAACGAGAAGAACCTGTACCATATGACCAGCACTCACCAGAGATACGATTCGATGAGTTCATCAACCCCGACAGCATGCTGCCAGGTAATATTCTTTATATACTATGGTACTCAGCTTACTGAGTTCGTTCCCTATACAGAAGACGGTACATCGGACCCCCAACCATCAATCGACCTACACCAAAGCCCTGAAACGTACTCAAACCCGATAGAAGCCTCCCAACCCCCACATCTAACCCAAGTTCTCAGTGACGTTGCAACGACACCTCCCGTTACCTTGAACCCGGTTAAAAGCCAACGCCCGAAGAAGAAGTACCACTGCCATCGGGGTAATTGCGACAAGGTTTATAGCGACATGAAGGCGTTGACTCGCCACATGAAGTGTAAGCACAAGGACTCGATGTCCTGCTCTGTGCCTTCTTGCGGCTTTACGTGGCCACAGGGGCGCAAATACATGTATGTCAATCATCTTGAGAAGAATCACGGTTTGCAGCGCAAAGAAGCCCGCGACGTTGCAGATTTTGCCCTCAAACTCGCTGCCTCTGACATCTAGGGGTACCACTTACTGTACCTACTACCCCCCNCCCCCCCCCCATTTTTACGCTTCACATCTTGTTCCTCGTACAGTACCTTCCCCTCATCCTTCTGTGCTGCGGTTCGATTCTCTCATTTTATCTTTCTGCCAGTGGCGTTTGTCCTGCTGGGATCAGGTTCGCTACTGTCTCGCACTCATTCGTCTATATGCTTTACAGTTTCGCTCTGATCACTCTAGCTATGATTCTCGATGTATTTACTGTTTGTGCTATGCTAATTGAAGGAGCAGCTGGTTCTCCATTGTTCTCGAAAACCACAGCCGCGTGCCTCAACATCTGTAAAACTGCAAGTATCTAATCTAAGGACGGCCCTAAAAAAAAGAAACACCTGCTGGATTCAAGAAAATCCCCAGTCGTATCAGACACCCCTCCGAGTTGAGTTACCTTCATTTTCCTGCTGTCCCTCTTCCCTTTTCCATCCTTCCCCCATTCGCTCCCACATGTGCGCGTGGTCTTGCATACACTAGACATAAACTTGGCAGCGCACTAGGCTTCAAATAATGCTCATCATATTCCATCTGCGTGGCGGACGCCGCCCATTTCCCATTTCAGTGACCCGCTCGCCCTTCACACTAATTCGGTCGGTCATTCCATCTTTTCCATTGATACCCCTTCGCTGTGTACGTTACCCTCTTCCTGTCCATGGGCTCTGATAGGCTCGACCAAAACTAATATATAATGCTATTCCTCGACATTACCCATTGTAACCGATGTGTCGGTTTCATTTTGTTTTGGACGCATTTCTTTTGTCCATACCATTACAATAATTTATGTACCAAGCTCTGCTACTACGACGCATCTTAAAATACAGAACAGGGGAAGGGGACGGTCAGACAAGGGGGCGTGTTCTCGTTCTTGGTAATCCGATGAAACGTAAAGTTTGAAGATACTCAGGAAGGCGTCGCTTCGGGGTGTGCCGCGGACCGTTCGACGCGATGCGCCCTATCATATATCATACGCCAACCACGCCTGCAGGATCGGCAATCATCCAGCAAGTACAACGGGGACGTGGGGAGGATGGGGCATCATCTCTTGAGTGATTCTCCAGAATCCCGCTCAGATGTCAATTTTGGGTTTCGCTTGAGGGACAGGGACAGGTACCGTACTGCCCAAGACGCACACACGTTTTCTTTTCTTTTCTTCTTTTCTGGCACATCATGCCATGTGACGCTGCGTGTGAACGCTGGCACTGGCACCTTCTCAAGGTATCTCCTCGAAGGGTTCGATGAAGTCCATGATCCACTAGCGTATGTACGGCCGCTTGGTGCCAAATCATTTCACGTCCTTAATTTCAAGTACTTGTGTGATCCGGGATATTCGTGCAATCAAAATGCACGGATTATCTCCGATCACACCACGGCGGGGTTTTTTCTCCGTGCCACAAGTCCAAATTCCACAAAACGGGAAAGGTTCACAGTAACGACGCCACTTTCACCGGCTTGCGCACGGCCGCAGAGTTGCCCTTCTTGAATTTGAATGATACGCGGCAGAGAGGCGCCGCCTGTTTCCGCGAGGATGTAGGTTTACCGTTGTTCGACATAGGTTTCGCATTTGCCCGTCCAAAGTAGCCCCAAGGGGAGCTCCCACGCACTTTTTTTTTTTTCGTTCAGCTTGGTGTAGAGTCGAAATAACAGAATGAAAAGAAACCTAACCTTTTCTACTTCGTCCGTGTCGGCAGCGGTAGACTTATTGTGTTTCCGCCGCGGCTAGGCCCCCACGGCAGAGAAATGGCAGTGCACTAAGGGGTGAGCAAAGTGTGAGCACCGCGCGTACGTAGACAGCGATGTAAACTTACGCCACGCCATCGAAGGGAGTGGGAGGTTTTGTGCCTGTTGAACAAAAACAGGCCTGGGCAGAGTAGATAGCATGCAAGAGATAATAATTAAGGTAGTGGTGCCTTTGTACAGTACAGTCCCAACATCCTTGGCGAGGCGCGTGAGTCGTGACCGTCAGGTGGTCGTCGACAATAGTGGAACTTGACCGTGTGGTATAGGCAAGGCACGCGATTGACCTCCCCTTAATTTTACTTAGGTATTGCTTAATATATTTCACTGTGTCAGCATTGTCTTAATCCACTTAAACATCTCTTAGTCTACTTAAGTCATAAATTTAAGCAAAATTTAAGTGAAACTTTGTTAAGTGTCATTAAGAGGTATTAAGTCATTTTAAATGGATTGATTTTTTTCCCTGATGGAGTTGCCCACAAACAAGTTGAAAATCCCACAAAAAAACCAAATATTTGTGTTGTTGAATGCTTGAATAAAATTCGAACTAGTGAGATGATCGCCGTTGGAGTAGGGGTCAGGCCGGTCAGGTACAGCGGAAGCGTAGCGGACATGTACAGTTACCCGACGCTGAGATAAGCAGAACTCAGGTGGTGCCTGCCCCTCCACCGTCTCCGATTTCACTCCTTGTGGCCTCAGAATGCCTTCGCCTTGACCGATTTCAGTCATCAAGGCAGACAGGATACTTGATGCAGACCATGTTTGGGCAAGCAAGATCTGGTAGCAACAAGATCACCGTTGAACACAAGCCGCAGGAAATACAAGAAATTTGTGTTCGTAACTGGGCCAGGGTCATCAGAGCCCAAGAAACTGCCATGGTCCACATGTTGTGGTAGTACCGCTAGGATGAGGCTGATATTTTGCTGACAGAGAGAGGAGAGCTGCTGGCAAGGAGGCACGGCAATTGGCTGGCAATGCCACGCCTATGATGTGCAAGTGACTTGAAGGAAACTAGGTACGGTGTGAATTGCGAAACTGACCAGTTGCAAACACCTGTGAATAACTGTCTGATTGATATTCTGGGGTCAATCATCTGCCATACCATGGCCAGACGTGTCATGACCTCCATTGCTTGTGATTTCAACAATCAACAACATGTTTTCGTTGTTCGACGACGCGATACGGGATGCATTTGTGACAGTCACTCCCGACTACTAGTCATCGGCTCCCACTGCAATTTTCGAGGGCGCATTTCGCTGACTACTATATAGTACCCTAAGTCATCAGCAAGATCACAAAATTCTTTCTCACTTTTCGGGCTTTTTAGCACTTTTTAGCTTGTTGACAAGCCAACAAGTTAAACAAGCCCAACAAGCCAACAAGATTGAGTACATAAAGATTTATTTTAATAAAACTGTGATACACATATTCTGTTTCTACCCATACCCCCAACCCACGCGTCACCATCGCATCATCACATCGTCTTGTAGGCTTCGAAAGCGTCCGACTTCTCCTTCAGGAGGTGAGCAACGGTGAAGCGTGTCGCGTCGTCGGTGAAGGTAACAAAGTACCTCTTGCCTCCTTGAGTTGTGATGCGCGCGGGGCCCCACACATCGGCGTAGATGATGTCCCCGAAGGACTGGGCCGGCGGGTTGATCCTGATGCGAGAAATGGGCTTGCGTGTGGCGCACGCGAAGTGGCACGTGTCGCAGTCGGTTTCGCATGAGGCGGGGTCGATGGCAATGCCGCTGACGGCAGCGGTCTTGACCAGGTGGCGGGCACTTGACGGGGCGATGTGCCCCATGCGGCGGTGCAGCTCCATGAGCGTCGCCATCTCGACCGCGTTGGCCGAGTCAGGGAGGTGGACGGTGCGGTATAGCCCCCGTGTGGACCTAGGGATGCGGCCTATGCGCGTGCCTCCCGGCGCGAACAGGTCCAATCGCCCTTTACCGATGTGGGCATCATAGCTCTCGTGGTCCAGCGTCCCGAGTGACACGAGCGTGTAGCTGGCAGAGGGGGCGTGGAGTGCGTTGTAAAGCGTCAGCGTCCAGGGCTGTCGCCATTGGGCACCTGGATGACCATGGTCCCCACCCCAAGGGCAGGGAACTGCTGCCTGTTCGCAGCGTTGAGCAGGAGCGGGGGCTGGAGCGGGGCGTACGAAATGAAGTCCCCCCGATAAAGGGAGATGTGCCGCGTTGCGCCCGAATCATATAACTCGACGCGGACGTCGGCCTCGTTGTCGACGGGGGTGGTTGCGGCGAGGACGTGCTCGAGAGAGTGCTTGTATGCCTCCGAGCCAATGGCCAGACCTGGTAGGTCGCCGGGGGATGCATGCGCGTCAGGGACGGGGAAAGCCTCCTCGACGGGCCTCGTCTCGACACGGCTGGGCGATTGCTGATTGTTGGAATGGGAGGCGGAGGCGGCCTGCGCGCCCTTCATGGCTACTGCCCTTTCCTGGAATGGGCAGTAGCCATTAAGGGCCACCCAAGGATATCGGCTGGGGATCACACACTATGCATCATAAATGAGGGCCCTGTCAAGTCAGCTATGCTATGTGAAGTCAAAAAGCAGTCGACGCACATCCGAGTCGGCATAGTGCTGGTGCTGATGGTGGCAGCAGGCGACACGAGTTGGTATCGTCGTCGTCGTCGAGGTGGCGGTGGCGGCGGCGGCGGCATGCTACCCACTGGTACATTGGTATCGTCCTCGTGGTAGTGAGCACACAGTGGTGCTGCAGCCCTAGACAAGGAGGAGAAGAGAAATAGATCAAGTTAGTTGATAAAAACAGAAGAGAGGAGAAAAAACATACTTGAACATGCTACGAACGTCCTGCACGACCCATGCGACCGCTACAATGTGTTGTCGACTTATGAGAAATCCAGTTGTTTTTCAACAATCACATGACTAGCGCAAACAACTACAAACACAAATGAAAAAATTACGGGCACATTTTATCATCACCCCCTCACTGGCCTCACCCCCCGCACCAAGGTCGGGATAACTTGGCATGTTTTTTTTGTCTGTTTCTTGTTTTATCACACCACTAACTATTTCTCTTCTTTATTTAGAATATAAAATCTTACTAATGACAGGCTGAGGCAACGCGATTCATGTGTCAGTCACATGGATCTGCCACCACCCAAACTGCCTCTGATGGGAGTCAGAAAGGGGTAGAGGGGTTCCAGGTAAGTACCGACAGATATTCAATTGGTGCCATATCACTGACAACCACCACCACCACCACCAACACCACGCGACGATGATGGCCACCATGATCACCCTCTCCTCCCCGTCCGAATGGGACTTGAGGGGGTTGTTTGGGGTTAAGAGGCCCCAAGGAAGCACCAGGAGGCCCGGTACCCATGGGGTAAGTGCAAGCATGAAGATGAGGACCGCCACCACACAAGTGTGAGGATGAAGACTGCCACAGAGCGAGCGCGAGAACGAGGACTGCCATGGTGCGAGTGTAAGGACAAGGACGGCCTTAGTGGGAGTGCGAGGATGAGGACCGCCACAGTGGGAGCGCGAGGACTGTCACAGCGCGAGCACAAGCACGAGGACCGCCACAGTGTGAGGTAAGGATGAGGATGGCCTTAGTGTGAGCGCGAGGACGAGGACCATCACAGCGCGAGCACAAGCACGAGGACTGCCACGGTGCAAGTGTAAGGACGAGGACGGCCATAGTGCGAGGGCGAGGACAGCCACAGCGCGAGGACGAGGATGGCCACAGCGCGAGGATGAGGATGGCCACAGCACGAGGATGAGGACGAGGACAGTCACAGTGTGAGGACGAGGATGGCTGCAGCGCGAGCGCGGAGATGATGACAATTTTGTATATATCACGCTTTTATAAACTACTTGTCATCTTGTTAGCTTTTCACGACTTGTCAAACCCAAAATATATCCAACTTGTGAAAAAATGACCTAGCCTGTCAGTCTTGTGACTTGCAAACTTTTTTGACTTGTACAAGTACCGAAAAGAATTATGTAGGATTACTGATGCAAAGAGAACCGCAGTGCGGCATCTACGGCCGTATAAGTACGACAAACTGTGCTCCTCCCTCGAGTAAAAATTTGCTAGAACAACCCCTTTTATGCACGGATATCGTCTACTTCGGTACCTTTATACATAATAGCGATCGGGTATGACGGCAGCCGTGAGTGTGGCGCAATGCGTGCTAGGACAATTGAGCACCATTCTATCTCTGCAAGCCTCGTCACTTCGCAGGGTTGTCTTATTGTGTCTACATTGAATTGAAATATTCTCTTGCCGCAACTGAGCTTACGATACGTTCTCGTTCGCACTAAATACTGAAGAAAACAGGGTTCGCACATGGGGAGGTTCTACACAATCATCAGAGGGCTAGCCGAGACTAGCCGAGGCCCATTAACCACTGCAGTGTCCACACTGTATGTATACGTCACGCCTGATCGGTAGTATTTGAAATTTAGCGGTCGTGTGACTTACCGAATAAGGCAGGTTCTCAGCCGAAGTTTAGTCACGTATTACGCAATCTATTTTCCCACATTAAAAAACATTTAAATGCATTAAATGCACGACCTTTTATCTTTTTAAATTAACTTAACAATAATAATGAATTAATTTCTGTGTTTTTTGTAGCCGAGCAGATAACGCCACGTGATGAAAGGAAGGGGGCGCGGGGAGCGCGCCACCTTGTTTATCACTTCCCACGAGGTGGGTGGTCTGGTGTTTTATTTTTCTTGTTTTTATCACAGAACTGACATTTTTTCCATCTTTTATTTAGGATATAAACCATTATTAACGACATGGCCCCCTTCTGCGGCCGGCCTCGCGTGCGCGCCTCGGGGACCACGGCACAAGGACAAGGACAGCGGCGGCTGCGACGCGAGGACAGCAGGGGTGCGAGGGGCGTTCGGACAGCAGACGCGGCGGCGCGAGACCACAGCGCAAGGACAGGACAGCAGCAGCGGCGCGAGGACAGCAGGGGCGGCGGCGTGCCCCTCGCGCTGTGGTCCTCGCTCCCCTCACACTGTGGTCACCACGGCGCGAGGGGCACGTTGACAACAGCACGAGGGGCGCAAGGGGCGTGAGGACAGCAGAGGGGGCGGCGCAAGGACCACGGCGCAAGGACAAGGACAGCGGAAGCGGCAACGCGAGGACGGCGGCGGCGGCAGCGCGAGGACAGCAGAGGCCGCGGCGCGAGAACCTCGGCGCAAGTGCAAGGGCAGCGGCAGCGCGAGAACAGTAGAGGCCACGGAGCGAGGGCCACGGCGCAAGGTCAAGGGCAGCGGCAACGGCAACGCGAGGACGGCGGCGGCGGCAGCGCGAGGACAGCAGAGGTGGCGGCATGCCCCTCGCGCTGTGGTCCTCATTCCCCTCACGCTGTGGACACCACAGCGCGAGGGGCGCAAGGACCACCGCGCCCACTCCGTTGCGATTCCCGCACTCGCGCCCATGCCCCCGCCCCTTTGCGTTGAGCTCCGGTGTGATTTCGGTACCCGCGCCCGCGCCCATGCCCCTTGCGTTCGACTCCGGTGCGAGTCCGGTACCCGCGCACATGCCCACACCCCGTACATCCCATTCCGCTGCGATTCCCGCACCCTTGTCCACGCCCGCCTGTGCACGACTTAGAAAATTTCTGATGAGCCACATCTTACATAATTGTTTACTTTGCTGTTGTATGACTTATCTTTGGAATAAATGACTTATTAAAATGTTTTTGTGATTACCTTTTTGAGCTACACATGACAAATAAATAATATATCTAGTCTACTTTTACCCGAAACGCCAAGGCGTTGGAACCTTCCTTATACGGAAGTTCCCACGTCCGTCAAATTTGGCCAACTCGACGCGACTTTAAGGTCACACACCCGACCCCCGCGTCCTAAGTCACTGGTTTACAACAACAAAAATGTCGATCGTCACCATAAGGGTATCCTATCTATCTTCTTCTCTCACTATCCAACTCACATACACTCTTTCAGAATGTAGAGTTTCTCAACAACCCTGCGCGCTTTCTGGATCCATATCACTTTCGTGTGACGTTCGAGTGCATAGCTGCTCTCAAGGAAGGTGCGATGTATTTCATGGACCGAAAGACCATCTCAAACGATGTAGTACCTCTCATTCAGACCTCGAATGGCGTCTTATTTACGTCGCTTCGCCAGGTAATGCGGAGCTCGATCAAGAGCTCGATGACTGCTTGGTTGGCCCTGTGCCCATTGGCGTCAATGCATTCGAATTCGAAGGCTCCCCACCATCGGCACAAAGTATCCCACGTGAAGATGTTCTCGGGGTAGCGGCCTTGATCTTGACAGGGTCATATCGGGACCAAGAATTTGTTCGGGTAGGATATTACCAAAATACGGAGTATGACAACGAGGAGATGAAGTTGGCACCGCCGGAGAAGATCCAGTTTGACAAGCTAGTGAGAGATATTAGCGTAAAGCCGCGGGTGACAAGGTTCCAAATCAAGTGGTATGTGATTGCAAGCGTTGTTGTCCCGCAGATTGGTACTAACCATGGGCCGCGGGCCGACAGGGACGTCTCACCGCAATCAGGGGCGGCAACTGCAGCGGGAGCTGCAACATCAGCAGCTGTTCCTTCTGCGAATGACCTTGAAGGGGACGATACAACGATGACGACGACGTCGACGACGGAGCATGAGTGTAACGGATCAACTTCAACGTCTGCGAGCTCGTAGGGCTCAACGGATGCCCGGATTTGTACTACCGGCTATCTTATTGTGTTGTTATGTGTATCTCTATAAATGGGGAGAGACTTGGCTAGACGAGTATCTGAACGGAGGTATAACAGGGGTCCGCAGTCCATTGATCAAATAAAATTGACGTCATTCATACCCACGTGCTCGTCACTTGACATGCCTCGCCTCGTTATAAAGACTCCTCAACGCCTCATTGCCTTCCCGGCTCTCCTATCAACTTGCACCAGCTAACCCACCATGGCAGACTCTTGGAAAGATGGCATTGTCCTCAAGGTTCGTCCCTTTGCCTTTTTTCTCCCTAATTCGTATTCACAACATCGTGCAGGTAGTCAACGTCCTCGTGTACCTCCTCTTTCTCGGCTCCAACATATCTACCATTGTAGTTCCTGCCGACGTTTACACCCACGGAAAGGAGACCTATATCACACCTTCCCCATGGGCATTCCTCATATGGTCTGCATATTCCCCCCTTTTAGCACTTGTGTATTAAACCCTATTTAGGTCGTTAATTCACCTGCTCCTCTTGGGTACCATCATCTATCAGTTTACCCCTGACGGAAAAAAGGTCATTGTCGATGGGATTTCTTGGCGTTTTCCGCTGTTGGGTGTTTTCAATGCCATTTATGTCAACCTCTGGGCCTCAAATCACTATGCTTTCGGTCCGTCACTCTACGAGGTATTCTCGGATATGTACTTACATGACGTGCTCAGCATTCATATTCGCCCTCTTTGTCAGCTCTTGCGTAACCGTGAGTTATGTTCCGAATCGTGATATCTCCCTTATTGACAGTGCTCCCTAAGCACATCTATTATGTCGTCAAGAAGTTCCATGCTCCTTCCAATCTCTATGATGAGCTTCTTGTTCACCTTCCGTTCTCGCTTTACCATGGCTGGACGACTGTCCTCGTTATACTGACCGCGTTTGAGGCATTCGGTGCTGATGCCGGAAAGCATGGCCCGAGTGTCTGGACGAAAGTCTTCGTCTTTCTGGGACTGTACGCTTCTCAGCTACACCCTTCCACTATCTGTACTTATACTGCTTTAAGATTTTTCTTTGAGGCCACGGCAGCCGCGTACGCGTTCTCTTCTCCAGAAGGCGATCTCCCCGCCGCCATCGCGATCACGTGGTCTCTCTTTGCAATCTTCGATCGCCAGGGTACCCCCTTCATTCACTGGTCTGCCCTTATATTTGCCCTTCTGTCCTTGATTTGGGTGATCAAAGGCGCTGCGGGTCTCGCCACAACTTGGCGTCGTGGAGGCATTGTTCTTGAGGACGAGGAGCGTGCTCCACTTACCCGCTAAAGTGGATTTCTGTTTGCCAAATACGAATCTGAATGTCATGTCCTTTTATCTTGCTTGTCTGTACTGTACAACACGTATGCTGTTATTGAAATTGCCCTGTTTTGTAATTGCCACATGATCGTGTCAATTGACACTGCACGAGGTTTGGTCCTAGCAGGTTACACGTGACTTTGTTTACTATGTGAGATCGCGGCTTTGCGGAGCGTGAATCCGTTGCTCCTTCGTACCAAACGTTCATCTCCTTTACCTGCCTTCCTCTTCTGCGCGTCCTCTTCACGTCTGACAACCACCTCGTTTACTCCAACTTGTCGCTGCGTAGTCGTGTCAAACGCGAATAATTAGAATATCTGTTTGATCACGGCCAATTACCTCTACTTGTCAGTGTCGTTGTCCGAATGCATAGCTTCTTCTAACCTGTCCTTTTCAGTTTTGCTTCAACATCGTAAGCCATGCCAATAAAAGGCGGGAAGGGTGGCAAGTCCAAAATTAGCGAGCCTCCTACAGCAGAGGCGAAGGTGTTCCAGACCCGCAGTGCGAAAGCTGGTCTACAGGTCCGTTGCTTTCGCTTTTCATATCCTGTGTTGGTCTTGATCGATCGATATCGTGCGGAATGATCCATATAGTTTCCCGTTGGCCGTATTCACAGATACTTGAAGCAACGCACTCAGAATAACGTGCGGATCGGCGCGAAAGCGGCCGTTTATACCTCTGCCATTCTTGAATATCTCACAGCCGAGGTCTTGGAGCTCGCAGGTATGCCCTCGTCGTTGTCGTTGTGTTATCCTGGTACTTATGATGTTTTAAAGGCAACGCGTCGAAAGATCTCCGCGTCAAACGCATCACGCCCCGACATTTACAACTTGCAATTCGGGGTGACGAGGAACTAGATACGCTTGTGCGAGCAACGATCGCAGGTGGTGGTGTCTTGCCATTCATCCATAAGAGCCTCACTGGGGGGAAGCCCGGTGCAAAGAAGCCAGAAATCGCACCAGCATGATGTACACACCCCACTATCTTATCCCCACATGGCGCTCGTTTGACGCCTCGAGCGTTAAAGTAATGGGATAATCAACGTGACTTGTGCATCATTTGAATAATCGTTAGTTGTATCTCTATATATCGCTTTCTTTCTCGACTGTAGTTCACTTTGTTACTCTTGATACGCTTTTATTATACTGACACGCTACTGCGAGTCTTCGGATGGTGACATCACCAAGGCGGAGACACCTCCCTTCCATTTTCGGTCTTCCCAGATCGATGCTTCGTGATGTTTTTATTTATCCCGTGACTCAGATTTTTATTGAATATAAATTGGATTGTGTGAATTCTTGTATTGCAAGAAGAGCAGCACGTAGCTAGCAGGTCATGACTATTAACTCGAATTGTCCGAGTCCGATAAATGGGGACTCGGAGCTAAGTTAGTGCCAGTTTGCCGAAACCGCCAGTGTGACTGGGTCCGACCCGCCGGGAGTGCCAGTGGGTAGAGGGTTGCCTTTGCCAATGGACCGTAAAAATCATGGCCATAGGCTCAGGCTAGCCTTTAGTGTCCGGTCATCCCTTTTTTTTGTGTGTGTCGAGCAGGGACACTGGCAATGGCATCGCGTTTCCGAGTCGAGGAATACTGGCAGCCGAGCTTGTGCGGGTAGGCAGGATGCGGCCCGAGCTCGACCTTTTTTTTTCAGCAGATGCGTTCCGTGTTCCACCTATTATCATGACGTCATGGGTCTAGTACTAGTGGTACTCGCGACTTCATGTGGGAGTCCATCCCATCCATACATACCCCTACACGTCCAGCGTTGTACTCGCCACGGTGCTCCTAGAATCACCATTCAAGCCAAATTCAACTTTTTTTGGCAAGGCGGTGGCAATGAAAATGCCGCAGCTGAAAGCGATCGGTTTTGTTATGCCCCCTGGCACAGGGCACTGGGCACTAGCATCCATGACGACTGCACGCAGGCACTGCGGGAAAGAAGCAACAGCATCCAGAGCTTACTGTAATATCAGTGCGCCTCGAGATCTTGAGATCCGCAATTTTTGCGTCGATAACGGGGTCTAGTACGCCGTGCTCAATTATGGTAAGATCTGTGAAATTCTCGGTGTGACCGTTGCACGATACTGTATGCAATGGTATGGAGCGCAACTGAATGTAATATAAAGGGAAGTGATAGTACCTCTGGCAGTTTCGGATGGAATGTTCTTCTTGACGCAGAGAAACCGCAGTTTTGCCGCTTGGCTCTGTGAGGACGGAAATACACTTCTAGGTAGTAATGCCCAATTGACTCCATAATGGATGATTGATAGCTCG
>QFDX01001259.1:0-14802 GCA_003315875.1 Lactifluus piperatus
GAAGCCCAGTTAATGACGATTCTGGCCGCTGGCCGCAAACGTTTGCCTGACAAGAACGCAGCAGCAGATGAAAAAGGAAAGTGCCACATAGCGGTCCATATACTGTGCCCTAGTGAGACAAAAAATGCTTGATTGACGTGGGACGGAAAAGCAATAGAGTCCGTGGCTGTGAGAATGGTGTGTGTGGATTGGCGCTCAGCCGTTTTTCAGCAACTCCAGAGTCCACAATGGTAAAGCAAAACCAAACACTGCCGCTCGAATGCTGCTTGAACGCGCAGCAGTGGTAGTACTACCGTCCGTAGAATTCGACAGGTGGCGTGACAAGGTCGAATGATAGTGCCGATCACAAAGTGGCTTTCTTGCTTGGGAAAGATTGGAAGGAACGTCGGCCACTCGTAGCTCTTAATGGCATCCAGGGGCGTGTGATTGTAGGAAGCGCCACGTTGCGCGGCACTCGGGCCAGCCATCTGGACCCCCAATGATGGCCATGACTGCTACCCTGCCAGGATATTGGCGACGGAACATCAGAACATCAGGGGCTTGATGATTTAGAAGACGTGGCCATGAGAGAATTCCTGACTCGGCGCTTGGGCCCCCAACGGGTGTTGCCGGACCGACAATATTCGGTTCCGAATGCTGCCTCACGGCTTCTACCTACTATATTTAACCGGCACATCGTTTTGACCACTCGTTCGTTTGGTCACAAATTGTCACACACGGCAACTCATGGCACCATACGAAATTCAATCCCCGCTTGTGCCTGTCCACGATGATACTGTATACCGCAAGCGCTACTGTGACTGTGATATGACTTTCTGCAACAATGTTTGACAGTGATCACCAGGTCTTATTGAACAAGATTAAGGGCTGGCTATGGAGTAGAGTGATTATAAGGCAAATGTATATGTGAATGATCTAGTGTTATAATTTGATACAGATCCCATTTGCGAAGGAAGGGTTGCTTGTGATGACCCCAGCTGAGGAAGCAAATGATTTTAAAGCATGGTAGTTGTCTGAAAGGAGGTGGTGGTTGAACGTGATGATGCTACGTATTTGGGACCAGTGGAGATGGGTGTTTGAGCCTTTGAGGGGGTTGGGAGATTGCTAGTGCCGATTGAGAAGAGGTGGGTGCCAGTGTTGACTGAGAGATTTCGTTCCACTGTCTGGAATCTTAAAGGCACATACAATTGACCTTAAATCCTCGTTGAGTGTCTAAGCGTTGATTTGTTTATTGAAAAATCCTTGTAGCAGCAGCTTTACAAAGAGTCAAAGACAGGTTTCAAGCTCAATAGCCTAGTTGCTTTCTCTCATCTCTCATCTCACTCCGCTTCGGCTTCATTCTCCTGTGCTGCCTAACATCCGCCTTGAATTGAGCCATCACCCAAGGACCAGCGATGAAGCGACCGCGTTTCTTGGTTGGCGCTTCTTCTCAGCATTGCTTACGCAACTTCCAGTGTGGTTGAAAGTCCGACATGCCGTCTACCGGCAATTGTGACAAAGCTCCAAAAAAGGATCACTCAAAGCACTTGAAAATCCACCCAAATTTTTCGATAGTCTTGTTAAATAAGAATAAAGGAAGCTCTCTTTGAATTTTGAAGGCCAATGCCAGTGGATGAGCCAGTGTAAAGAAAATTGAGGTGACCGAATGAGTGGTCAAAATGATGTGCCGGTTAAATATAGTATCACTCCCAGGGTGAAAACCTGCTCTGGGGAAGTCTGGAGGTAACCGTGGGAAGCTGGCCGAATCGGGACTAATAGATATTCTCGGCACAATCCAGAAAACTGTCATTTCCAGATGGTCGGCTGGTCTCATCCAGAAGATTTGGTGATAACGCGTTACCTAATAATTGTATTTCTGGGCTTGGCTGACTCTAGCTGGAATAGGCTGGTATTCATTTTGTTTTAAAATACATGGATCTATCTGGGATCTACTGGGATCTACAGAGTCCTTCTGAGCTCACAAACATCGTTCTAGGCATATCTAATGAGTCTGCATTTGAGTGCGTGAAGCCCACAAGCCCATCCAAGTCTGTTAAAGGGCATGATGTCAGTTCTGCGAAATGTATGCGCATTCACGAGCTGTTGTCGCGAACCATGCAAGCTATCAAAAGGGCTGATATTCTCATTAGAGAAGTCGTTGAATGAACAATAACAACCACATACATGAATCACATCTCGTTATAGTGCCCATCACTCTGCATTGTAAGGCAACGATGTTGGTCCATGGATGGGTTGTCAGAGGGGAAGGGGGATAACTGGTGCATTCAGAAGACCACAGTAGGGACAAAGACGCACCGCATAAGCGCTTGATGAGCCAACAGTCACCATTACTGTGATTTCGACATGGTCCTTGAGGGCAAAGGGACCAGGATTAAGGGACCTGCCAAATACTTTAACCGCAGGCACTGAACGGCCCACACACATCCGAGAGGGAAAGGTAAGAGTTGTACCACGAGCTGCGGTTGAGTTGAGTCAAAAAAAAAACCACTTGAGTGTTTTAACTTGGGATGAAAAGCAGTGCAACAGACCGAACCAATTGTAATGCTGGGAGGATGAAAAAGAGAAATTGACTTAAACCGGGTATAATGATTGCCCCAAAGAGCCCAATTATCTACGCACGAAGTGTCAACTGCCATCTCCATGTCATCTGTGTTGGAGACACCGGTAACGAGAGTAACCATTGAGGAAATGCGTAAACGATACATCTACGATATCCACTTCTATACCTGGCACATGCCCTCCGCATCCCAATGTTCGCTCCGAACTCCGGTCGGAACGATGAAAAGATCATGAGGATCATAAATAGCTTTGATGCTCTCAAGGCGAGCATAATTTGGGCCATAAAATGTGACCGCGAAATTAGGCTCTAACACGTCCCCCTCGTTTGAGTAGCTCCCACTCGATTCACCACCAGCTAGCTCAGTGAGCACAGGCCGGACTGATGCGGTAAAGTTCTTGCGAAATGCCTGCACGTCTGATGCAGACAATGTATCGTCCCAAATTTGGGTCACGAGTACCTAGCCAAAGAGGATAGACGTGTTAGAATCGGGCTCGGACTGACCCGAAGATACTCACATGGGTCCTCGCGGTGCGCCATGCTGGGTGAATTGCAGAGCTGATATTAGCGTTCGCGGATACTTGGCCTACACGCGGACGATCAACGTGGAGTACAGGCAGGAAAATAGGGAACAGAAAGCGCACCGCCACCAACAAAGAGACCGTACGTTATTGTGACATTCTGCAATAGGAGTTGTTTGAAAGCAGTACCGACGTTGCTCGGCGAATTGAGGTAGACAGAATTGGGAACGAGGCGAGAGCTGGAAATTCTATTAAACCCAGCCTGGTCATCTGGGATTGTCACGATATCATTGGCAAGTGCAGTGATTGTGGACTCTTCCACAACAGCTCCGAGCGCCCTTGTATCATTTAGGAAAGACGACATTTGTGCCTTGCTAGCATTACCGTCAAGGTCTTTAAAAATTGTGAGGAGAGAGATGTTGATATTTGATGTCGATCCAGATAGACTGAAGAACCCCCCAGCCCTGACCGCATCCCAGTCCTTCATGTGCATCGCATGTGTCGTAATCACAGCGGCTGTCTGGTCTACTGTTGTTGTCACGATAGTAACGTTGTGGGCAGTTGCATTAAAAGTGGGGAATGTGCGGAAGGTGGCATCGATAATCACACCCCAGCTACCAGCACCACCACCGCGCATGGCCCAAAACACTACAAGAGGAAAGTGAGGGGATGAGAGTCAGCAAACGTACAGCAAACGTATGGTCGGGATAAGACACCGAGTTGACTGTCACGAATGAGCCATCGGCCAGAACGACACGGAATTCTGGAGTCATCCTTCAGTCATATCTGGAGATTAAAATTAAAATTAAAATTAAACTACGTACGAAGTACATTATCTGCGGCAAGTCCGAATTGTGGTGAAAAGAGAGAGTGCCCAGCACCTTGGACATATCCACCTGCGGCAGAGACAGTCGCGGAAATGCCAGCTACGACCATCTTACCCTGCGCCTTAGCAGCAGCATAGACAGTCTTGAGGTTGACCCCAGAACCAACAGTAACAACGGAACCTTGGTCTGCGTCTGCTACATAGAAGTGTTCTGCAAAGGTGATATTCTTGAGGTAAGCCGTCCAGAGGAGGAGTGAATGTCTTGCAGTAGAACGACCAAGTAAATCATGGCCTGATGATTTGATAGCAACACACAAGTCGTGGGCCTGCGCAAATCTGATGCCAGCCTAGAAACGGGTAAGCGGTGATAATGCAGGGAAAGAAGAGGTGTAAACCTGAATATGTTGAACGTCTGTTGAATTGACTCCATAAAGAGGAACATTTGCTTGGGCGCAAGTCGTGTCATTATGTAAACACAGTTCAACAGGAGGGTAATAATCCTGTAGTCATGAGAGTACAGAAAGGATAACATGGCTCTGGACAGCTTACCTGTTCCCAATTGTACTATACGTGCTCAAAGATTACTACTAATGACGAGAGATCAATTTGGATTACGAACGTAGTTCATTGAACCAGGAATGGCTTGTCGAAAAACAGCACTTTCCCATTGATCCTCAGTGCAGCCCAACTGACTACAAGCCTTTGCAGAGGGCACGACATTGATTAGGCTGCCGCATATGGTGTCGTTTAAAGCAGACCAATCTGCAGTAGTGGGATAACCAGGATCACCAGGCTGGTTGCGACAGCGTGACCATGCGTAAACATCAGCTGGGCCAAAGAAGAACACGGCTATGGCTGCGGCAGTTATAGGGCGAAGAAGAGAAAACATAGGGAGGGAGGGACACGGCGAGAAAGACTCAGCTTAGGACGCTTGTCACTTCATAAGCAGTTGAAACCTCGGAAATGCCGGTACAAATGACTCATAGGCAGTACATCCGAGTGGAGGGGCAGAGATCCATAGGTTCACAATTCAGATGCCATAATGCCATAGGATCAAACAGCGCCCTTGCATCATTCCGTGAAGTGAAACTCCAACAACCTTGAAACTGGTCTCGTGACCTGGTGCCTTGCCAAACAGTGAACGATGTCACGTATAATCGATAAGATCACGTCCATTGGGATCATCGGGTTTGCTATCGCGATGCATGTTGCACTCTCTGGTAGTCTCAAATGAAGAATTGTCAGAAAATATGTTAAGGCAACACGCGCGAGCACGATAAGGATTAATCGGGTGTCGGGTGTGACACATGTGACGTCGGGTCACTATGTTTGGCTAGGCACGAGGTTACGAGATCAGTTTCGGAGTTTCAGAATTACCGCAAACGCCACGCTGCTTTGGGATCTTTGATCACCTTTTTAAGATACTGAATGTGCAAACCACGTCATCGTGAATGACCAACTTCAGCCTATGGATACGGCACCATGACCAGAACGCAGCAGGACATGAAATAGGGAGGTACCATATAGCCGCCCATGTACTGTGCCCTAGTTCGACAAAAATCGTTGGTTGACGCCGGGCGGAAAACCGATAGAGCCCGCGGCTATGAGAATGGTTTGTGTGGTTGGTAGCTCAGCTGTTTTTCAGCAACTCCTGAGTGCGCAGGTAAAGCACTGCCGCTCGAATGCTGCTTGTGTAGAAATGATAGGTTTTCGCGCGCGATACAAGTCCTGTACAAGGGACAATGGACTCAGTATTCGCACGTGGTGCGATAACCAAGATGACTCAGTCTACTACATAGGGTATTTATGCTTGAGCCTCCGTGGCATCAAAGCAACGCATAGTGTGGGCAATTTCCCAAACGTACCTAGTCGTGATCATGGGAAAAGCGTATCATATTGTATCACGATGCGTGCGGCCGTGTCTCATCCGCATTGACGCTTTAATGTGTCTCGTACTCTACTAGCGTCTGTCAGATGCTTTGACTGTCATACGGCTACCACTAGAGATCATTAGACTTGATGCGACAGTGTCCGTGTACCTGTACCCGGCTATCTACCACCTCCCTTTTTTCCGCCAACTACTAACGACTCGTTACTAGTCTCTTCTCAGCATGAACAATGTTCTAGGTACCCACCCTGATTGATATATGTCTCGTTTAACCTGCAACGAACCACGTCCATATCCAACTTCCAGGTGATCTCGACAATGCATGGAAAGTCTACGAGAGCAAAAACCGAACAAGACCTTATAATTGCACACTGGCATCCACTTGAGTGGCGCCCAGTGCCGTTCTGCCTTTACTTCAACGCCAAGTCCTGCAGTTCCTCATGACAAGCTAGGGGCTACGTGATCTAATACAAGTAGCTCAGAGTGGGGACCTCTTTGTATGGGTGTGAGCGAAGGTGATAGGCCAAGTGAGAAGCCTTGAATGTTTCCTATTGCCGAAGCGATCACACGAGTTTTTTTGGAGGGGGAATGGACACGCTGATTTTTTGGAGCCAGGACAAGCTGTCCTCTTTATGTAGCTACAAGTACTAGAGGAAGCCTTTCTCGTTTACAGTAGCAGAGAAAATGGCCGTGACAAAGGCATGAAACATCGGATAAAAGATTCTCAGGCACATGAATTACCTACAAACGGTATGAGCACGTGGTCACGTTCCTTTAAGCTGCACCAGATTGGTCAGCGCTTTTTGAAGTTGATCCTTTTGAAGAACACCGACGAAACTTCGAGAATACGCTCTTTTTATTTTAGTGTCAGTCTGTAAGGGGTTTCAGGAGAAATCACAAGACTTTTGTGCCCGGCGACACGACGCCGAGACTGAGAACGAGTTCAAGATGCGACAAGAACAAACCCTGCGACACCTTCCTTTTCCGGCAACCTCCACCAACACGGCGTCTCTGACAGCAGTCGTTTGGCCACGGTAGCTAGGATTAGTGATAAAATTGTATACCTCTTCGATAGATAACGCCTGTTTTCCTCGCGACCTATCAGACAAACCTGTATTAAATGCCCCCCCCGCACTCCCTTGCGGGGCGCGACAGAGAATACGTCACGCACCTGTTTTTAACAGCTCCCCTTCCCAACCTACCCCGCCCTCGCCGCCTCTTCCAAAAGGAAGAAGCCAAGAAGGCTAAAGGGGATAAATCCCACGGCCTTCTCATAGAACGCTACCACGCGGTTGCGAACGCTATTGAGGAAGGCTTCGGTTCGAACGCCACCTTATCTCCATCGGCATGGATTGGGGCCTCCTCGGACCTTCTGGCCAGGATTCTTCAGGGCATCCTTAACACGAGGAACCGCGGTCCGGACGGCAACCCAATTGACTCGGAGGAGTTCAACAAACTCCTAAGCCCGGAGGATCTTGAAGCCATCGAACGCAACATGATCAACCTCGAACACCTCACCAAAATTTTCCCTACTCCCCTCCCGTCTGGGGAACCACCACTCGTCTGCAGCCATTGCCTGCACATGACAGACTCCGAAGCAACCAACCGCGTCCCTTGGGAAGCCTACCTGTCAGCAGTCACGGCAGCAGATCGGTCCCGGAAATCGGTCATGGAGCACATCAAACAAGGCCTGCTTCAGGACATCGAAAAAGACCTCCGGGTCTGGGTCATGGATGAGACGAGCAGGAGGAAAAACGAGCTCAAGCCGCGCCTACTCGAGGACCAACAATTGCACTATGCGCGTCGAGTGGAGGAGATAAAAGCGGAGCAAGATCGCCTGGCGAGAGCAGACTGCCGGGACTACTACGGCAGGCGCCTCCGCGAACTCAAAAAAGAAGCGGACGTCACCCTTAAGGAAGAGATCGAACAATACAAGGTATCTATCAGTGGGCCCTCCCACGAACCGTCAGAGCTTCCGGTCCAGCCGGAGCCACCCTCCCCGCCTACCCTCCAGCCGGTTCAGCCTCAGCCCCAAGCCGAGCCCGCCGCGGAGCCAGCCGGATCTCTTCAAGCCATGATGAGAGAGATCCTCACTCGACTAGGTAAGCTGGAGGAAGGCCAAGCGACTCACAATGGTAATCCTCGTGCGGGTGGGCCGAGACCGGCCCAGGCCTCACAAGATCAGCCTCAAACCCCGAACACGAGGCAGCCCCAACCTGCCCCACCTCCCCAACCCTCCGCCCCAGCTCCCCCTCCCCACACAACCCCCCCGCAAGACACTTGGGCGACTGCCGCCCGCAAAGGTAAAGGCAAAGCCAAGAAACAGCAGCCGCCAGCCCAGCCAGCCCAACCCAAACATGAGACACCCCAAGTCAACCCGGCCACGCTCCGCACAGACCTCACTGTCCAAACGGCCAACACCCCGGCGGGCGACCTGAGACGCGACCCGGTGGCAATCACCCGCCAAGTCAGCGGGGCACTTAAAGCAGCTAAGTCCCCCCTTATTCTCCTATCAGGAAGGTGGGCGTCCTACTCCAACAACTTCGTGTTCACGTTTGCAGGCTCGGTCCCCTTTCAATCCCTTCTTGAGGCCTCGGCAACCCTCACACAGCCATTCCCCGAGGCGCGCCTCATACCGGTCTCGGGGTGGTCCAAGGTAACCTTTAACGGGGTTCCGGCTCACGACCCGGAATCGGGCGAGCTGTACACCGGCGACCAGCTTCTCGAGGAAGTGCACCGCAACCCACTATGTGCCGATATCCACATCATCATGCCTCCGCGGTGGGTGCGTCCGCCAGATCGCATCTCGGGCCAACACTCGAGTATCTCCTTCGCGTTTCTGGACCCCGAGGGGACCATTTCCCCGATGATGGCACGCACGCACCTGGCCATGTTCGGCAAGGCAATCACCTTCAAGAAGTGGCGCCCGAGACCCCCGCTGATGCAGTGCATGCGCTGCCACAAATTCGGGCACCTCCCACCTCGGTGCCCCCTTCCGAAGGACGCTGTCCGTTGCCACTTCTGTGGTGGCAACCACCGAGCGGGCGAGCACAACACCAAGTGCGCGTCAGCAGCAACCCACTCCTCCCCGGGCACATGCGACTGCCCACCCAAGTGCATCAATTGCGGCCAGGAGGGCCACACAGCGAGGGATACAATTTGTGAAGCGCGAGACCCCTACAAGACCCCGGCCCAAGACATCGTCGAAGCAACCCCCCCCCCTTAATGGCGCAAGTCCGTATCATGTTTGTCAATATGCGCCGCCGAAACGCGGCCACCCATGTTCTCCTCAACACCAACGCCGAAGCCGACATCATACTCGTTCAAGAACCCTGGCACGACAAAATCGGGACCCAACGCTCGGACACAAACCCTGACGGGGTGGACGTCTTGGGCGGGGTAGCCAACCCGCGGTGGGATTGCATCTATCCCAATACCGACCGCAATACACGCTGCAAAGTGATGGCCTACAGGCGCATCGCATCCACCCACTTCAACATCACCAACAGAATGGATTTGGCCTCAAACCACCACTTACTCACCCTAGACGTCCATCTGGGCTCGAGTTCTTTCCGCATCATCAATATTTATCACGACGCTGACCACCCTTTCTCCCTCAGAAACATCACCAACATTGAAATCGACCCGGTCACCCCCACAATCGTGGGAGGCGACTTCAACACACACGCCCAAGCTTGGTCACCTCCGGGCATCCGCCCGTCTCCATGGGCTCTTGACCTAGAAGAGTGGGCTCTGGGGCAGACCCTCTCTCTGCTCAACACTCCGGGGGTCCCGACGCGGCGAGGCGAAGGCCGACAGAGGGACACCACGCTCGACCTGCTTTGGTCGAACGCTGCGGCCACCCTGGAAGACGCCTTCTCAGACATGTCCGTGGACTTTACCTCGTCCATTGGTTCAGACCACGCAGGCCTCCAAGTAGTCTACCAGCACTACTTAGAGTCTGCCATCGAACACACACCCCACCTCAGCTCGTATCTCATCAAGGACGAGGCTAAGGAAGAGTGGATACGCCACTTCACAAGGAACTCCCGCTACGTCCCCTTCGACCTTTCCTCTACCCTTCTGGTAGACCAAGAAATTGACCTTCTCACCCAGGAGATTGAAAATACATGTTTAGCGGTGTTCAAACAACGCAAACCTATCTCGCCCAGAACTGCAGCTTGGTGGGACGACAAATGCGCCGAGGCAGCCGCGGCGGTCCACGAGGCGCCCGACGCAGACACCAAAAAGCAAGCTCACAAAGCCCTGGTCAAAGAAGTCCAAGAAGCGAAACGCCGTTGGGCCAACGACTTCTTGCACAATGCCACCCCTGAACACCTTTGGACAGCAGCGAAGTGGCGGCTAGGCCGCAGGCAGAGACTTATTCCTGCTCTCTCCACTGCCCAAGGCATTACTGACGACCCGCCTAGAATGGCCGAGGCCCTGAAAGCCAGGTTTTTCGGCAGCCAACCGCGCACTGTCCCGGAAACCTTTCAGGACGACCCTCGTGCCGTCGAGCCAAGACCGTTCGCGCCCATATCGGCAGGCGAGGTCGCGGCCGCCCTTAGACCAACTAGCAACAAGTCCTCACCTGGCCCCTCAGGCCACAACTACAAGTTGGTCAAATGGGTGGCCGAAGCCCAGCCAGAACGCATCAGATGGATTTTCAACGCATGCCTCTCTCAAGGTTACCATCCTAAGGCGTGGAAGTCCGCCGCGATCGCGGTTGTCCCCAAACCGGGCAAAGAGGACTACACGCTTCCCAAATGCTACAGGCCAGTCGCCTTGCTTGAGTGTTTGGGTAAACTCCTCAAGAAAGTAGTAGCCAGGAGATTGACCCACGACATCACCGCGCTAAGCCTCATCCCCTCCACGCAGTTCGGAGCCCGCCCTCACTCTTCTACCATAGATGCCGGCCTCTGCCTGACCCACGACGTTGAAACAGCACATGCGCTCGGCAGCGTGTGCGGGGTGGTATTATTCGACATCCAAGGTTTCTTCGATCACATCAACCACGCTCGTCTGGTGGCCCTAGTCCGTTCCCTAGGCTTCCCGGATGAAGTTTGTCGGTGGGTTGACTCGTTTCTACGCGAACGAACAGTCCACCTTCGTTTCAACGGCTACACCTCCACGGACTTCGACCTCGATCTGGGCACCCCTCAGGGCTCCCCTCTCTCGCCGATCTTGTCCAGTATTTACACGTCCCCACTTCTCCATGTATCGCGGTCGTGGGGCGATGGTACGTTGCTCATGTTCATCGACGATGGCAAACTCTACGCTCGAGCCCCCTCTTACCAGGTTCTTGCGGACAAGTTGGGCGCCATCTATTCGGCGTGCCAGGATTGGTGCGGCCGCGCCGGCCTAACAATTGAACCCGAGAAGACAGAAGCAATGTTTTTCTCCAGACGCCGATCCAACCCCAACCTCCATGGCACACGCCCCGACGCCATCTACCTACCGGATTGGTCACACTCCACATATTACGCAGTTAAGTCGTCGGATCATGTTCGATACCTCGGTTTCCACTTTGACCATAAATTAGCGTGGGACAAACACATCGCGGTCGTAGTTTCGAGGACCAAGAGTACTCTCAAAGCCCTGCAACTCCTGGGCAATTCAGTAAGAGGCTTGGACCACGGTAACTGGCGCCGTGCATACAATGCGATCTGCATCCCCACTCTCACATATGGGGCTCCTATCTGGTTCCGAGGCCAGAAGTGGTTGGTTAAGTCCCTCCAAGGGGTTCAGAACGCGGCGGTAGGTACAATAACAGGGGCCTTCCGCACCTCGCCGCGGGAACCACTTCACCAGCTATCGGCCATCCCCCCGCTCAACATCCGGTTAACCAAGCTGGTAACGCAGGCGGCTATCCGCTTGCTCTCGCTCCCCCTCAACTCCCCGGTACTCCACCGACTTGGGCAGCCTTGGCATGGGGAACACGACAGTGGTGTCCCCCTCCCCTACCCCACCACCGCCAGACCTCCAGACACCTGTATACGCCGCCTCGCCCGTCGAGTCCCGGTGGAGAGCAGGTGCCCCCCGCCTACCCCACACCCGCCTTGGCACACCTGTCAACCCCCTCCGGCCCGGTTCTCGGTTGTACAAACACTCCCCAAGGGTGATGAGCGTAAGAAACTCATGAAAGAGATCACCGCGTCCCACCGCAGCAGGGCAGACAATATTATAATCTACTGCAGAGGCTTGGGCCCCAACCCGACGCAATTGCTTCCCACGTGGACAGCGGTGTGCGTAGCCTACCACTTGCAACGCGAACTCAAGTCCCAGGCAACAGTCCTGGGTCAGAACTCATCAGCAAGAGATGCGGCTTTCCACGCCGTAGCCGAGGCGGCAGCCTTAGCCAGAGATATATTGGCTGACGCCCCCTCTTCTCATGTTACAATTCTCACCGCTGACTACTTTGTAGTGCCATATTGTCAGGTCACCGAGCACCACGAAAATGCGGTGACCTGCAGCACGATATGCGAAATGGTGTCGGACATTCTATTCGCCCACCCCGCCACATCCATCACGATCCATTGGATCCCGGGTAAAATGTCCTTCAATCCGTTGGAACGCCTCCAAATCACTGCGGTTGAGGCCGCCTCCCGCGCAACCCCCAACCTCGACCTCTCAAGCCCCACCCCCTCGGCGCTACGTGAAGTAGCCAAACACGCCGCCCTGACAGAATGGAAGGAGGTCTGGCTCGCCGACCCGCGACTCAACCCGGCTTACAGAGCCCTCCACCACCCCCCTGCGTTTGAGCCCCCGGACTTCATTAAGGGAGTAGGGGCAGCCCCCCGTCCGATCTTCTGCACAGCAGTTCGCCTCCTCACTGAGCACGCGTTTACAGGAGAATACAACGCCCGACATCGGCCTCGCGCTCCAGATCCGCATTTGTGCGACTGTGACCGCAGCCCCCTACAAACCCCCACTCATGTCATTTTCCACTGCGAGCGGTTTCGCGCAGCACGCGAACTGCATCTCTGACCCGTCTCAGCCTCGCTCTCCCCGAACATCATTTTCGGGACTAGAGCTGGAGGCGAGGCGCTTGCCAAATTTATAGAGGCAACTCAAGCCTGCATTCGGCCAAGAAGGGCTCAGAGAGACCCCCCCCCGGAAGACTACGGTTGACGGCGGCACGCCTCACCACCATCACACCCCCACTTCCACCTCATACAATAGTTTTCACATTAGATACATTATACCCCAACCCTCACACCGAGATTGTTTGTAGTTTACAATCGAGCGCGTCTTCATCTTTGTAGACGTCTAGCGCTATACAAATGCTGATTCAAAAAAAAAAAAAAAAAAAAAAAACGAAGTTTGGGAGAGCTGCTTTAATGACACGCGACCATTTGATGAGGTGTGTCTAAAATTGGTTCTTTACGTGCTCTCCCGAGTTTTCATGAACTCGTAGATATATTGACAGACGATATATCATATTAACCTGTTATCATTTCTGACCTCCACTCACCTATACGTAAGCATGGCTCAGCAGACGCGTCAGCAAAAACCGTTTTGATTTTATGGTGCCTTTCTTTTCAGAGCCACCAATGAGCGACTGCAGCGTCAGAGGTCGGTTACGACCCAATGTTATTCTATTTGACGCGCGCGATAAGTGGTTTCCAAACCTTGAATGGAACTACCTGGTTGTGCCTTGCTTGCGCCTCGTATTATGAGTTGATGTCCCTAACAACGAACCATCGCACTATATCGGTAGTTTCTCCTCACTGGAATCTATCATGAACTGGTTGGTCATATAGAAAAGGATGTCGGCATTTCTGGCTTCTAATGCCATTCCTTGATGAGGACGTGTCTGTCGTGAATTTGGCAAATATTGTTCTTCTGCGTTGCTAAGTTCTGCGATAAAGGTGGCCTATCCTTGCCGCAAGCATCAGCCGGACAAGTAAATTCTTCATTGTGTACTTTGGCTGGCCGAATCCGACAAGATAATGCGACAGACTGGTAGGTGGGATGACAGCTGTCCTGCCTAAGACGTGAAGATGATACATAGAAGGGAAAGCGATGTTGTCCCGCAGTTGAATGTTTAACATCGTCAAGTTGAACTATAAAGGAACTTTATCGTAATACATGTTTTGAAGGAGCAATTCAGATAACGCCCTCTGGAGACACCTGAGACTAGTATCGCACGGAGAAAGTCGAGTTACAGCACTACGTCAACTTTGCCAACGCGGACGTGATCCCCTCGTGTGTCTATTCTTCCAATAGCATAGCATGTGTTCCTCATGGCATCCCAAAGATTTGGCACATCCGCTGCGCGGGTTCTAACTAGCACCAAGGAGCTGTGATCCTTTGAGAAAGGATAGAGCCATACCATCAGCATTTCTTAAACAAGCACTGATGACAGACGGGTTTATTGTACACATACGGGGAATAAACGATATGAGGAAGTTTGGGGCGTGCAATATTCCAGCCTCCGAGACGAGCGAGGACGGCGCCAAAGATGGTCATTCATGACGTGATTCCGTGGGTGTGAATACTTACAAGGATGTCCTACCTCGAATATGGGCTCGCTTTGGCGTCCACACAACTAGGAAAGAATAGGGCCGCGATAGGTCAGGTGAGAATAGACACAACATAGGTCCAATTCCAATGGTGACGCACATCATACAAACACGTTGGAGCCTTCAACAATAGACTGCCTTAGTGAATGCGAAAGTAAACTGCGCAACAAACATGGCGGCATCAACTGGTCCTGT
This sequence comes from Lactifluus piperatus, assembly GCA_003315875.1. Lineage (NCBI taxonomy): Eukaryota > Fungi > Basidiomycota > Agaricomycetes > Russulales > Russulaceae > Lactifluus > Lactifluus piperatus. The sequence goes on from QFDX01001259.1 coordinate 14,513, forward strand.
GGGCGCACCAACGACTGCCCCAGGATATATTATGTTTAGTTCCGAGGCGTGCAAAATCCTAGAAAGGCAAAGGTCAACAAGGGTCGCACACAGGGAATAGTCAGCGGAAAACAATCACCATAGGTTGTGTTGACTGCTTAGAGGGCAAGTGAATCAGCAGGAGCGCGAATTGAAGGGAATAAAGAGGCACCAGAGCTGGGCAAGGAAACTACAAAAGGGACGGGTGGTGCTCGAAACTCTAACGTGAGAGCGTGTCTAGAAGTTGAGGCAAATCACCAGTTCGCATCGGC